>JASAMX010003791.1:0-41204 GCA_030248175.1 Microlaimidae sp. YZB2_3 | reverse complement strand
CTTCTGTTTGTTCATGTACATAAGTGGGCGGGGGGGGGGGGTTGGGGGGAAGGGTTATACCACCCCCAAAATTTCGGATTCTGCTGACACCCCCCCTGTTAAATTAGGTAGTTGGATACCCCCAAAAAAAAATTTGTCTCTTTGATAAAAATCTCTAAGAGTTATAAAAGGGCTAAAACAATCTTTTTTTTTTACAAGCACATATCATCACAGTGCAAAAGAGAAAAATCAAAACATCTGAAGAAAACACACCAAAACCAAACTACAGGAGTAAAAAAAATTCAGACAAGACAGACAAGGCAAAACCGGGGGAGGGACTACTTTACATACATACACAAACACTTTATCTTTTGTCTCCTCTTAGCTTAATCTAACACAAACTCCACAACAAAGACACACAACAGCGAAGAGTCACTCATAAAACACATACATAAAAAACAAAGCTAACACATAAACATCGCAAACATATACATACCTCCAAGGGAAAATCAATCAGCAACAACAGGAAACAATCTTTTTATCAGACACAACACACATCATAACATCATCAAATAAAACACTGACACATCCACTCATGGCAAACATTACAGTGGACTCAGCTTCAACCACCTTTTTTGCATTCAACTCACAACACTTAACATGCACACACACACACAAACAAAAACACACACATACAACACTTACAAAAAAGCAAACTGTCAAGCTCTCACCCACACATAGAAAGTCGAACATACAAACACTCCCACCAAATACATGGGTTACGGGGGGAGGCTCAGGGGGGGGGGGGCGAGTTGGGGGGGGGTGACCCCCCCAAACTGAGAAGGGGGTTTAACCCCCCTCCCACTCAAAAGTGGGGGAGAAAAGGTTACCCCCCCCCCAATTTTGAAAAAATGAAGAAAAAAAATGTTAAAATGACTTCTAACTGTCTCCAAACTTAAGTTTGAGGTCAAAATGAATGTTTTAAAACAATAAACACCTCAAAATGCAATAAAAAGGGCTTTTTGGTCTAAAATTAGCGTTTTTACCTATTTTTCCTTCAAAATCGAAAAACGATATGGGTAAAATGCACCTAAAAAAAAAACAATATGGGTATTTTGCGTTTCTGATTTTAACCCCCCCCCCCCTAATCTTGGGGTTTCGCCCCCCCCCCCCCACTCCGGGACCAACTGCCCATGTATGACCAACTATCGTCCATGTATACTCCCACCCACCACAGTGGAGCAGCGCCTCAAAGACATCTGGATTTTGGGGGGGGGGTCAAATTTTACCCCCGGGGGGGGTGTCTCGGCAAGACCCAAATTTTGAGGGGGCCCCCGCCGGATGGGGTGTACCCAATATTTCCGCGCTGCCTTAAAATGGGCTTAAAACACGTAAAAAACGTAAAACAAGCTTATAAATGCTTTAAAACTGTGTAAAATTAAAATAAAACCTTATTGCAACTTATAAATTTTATTTTTTAAATTATTTTAATAATCATGTGTTTATATATTCTTAGAATTAGATTAGAAATCATAGTTTTTTTTAATAATTATGTAATAATAGAATAGTAATTATATTGTCTTGATTATAAAGTAGAGTATCACAAACTTTTTAATCTATAATCTTATATTTAATTAAAAGTTATATACATACATGGGCGTAGCCAGGGGGGTGCTCAGACCCCCCTTTTGGGTCAGCAAAGGGAAAATTTGGAGTTCTGACCCCCCTTTTGGGTTGCCAAGGATAAAAACTTACGGGGGTTCTATAACAGTGGGCGTACCCAGAAATTTTCATTTAGTTGAAGGTACGCACTGGGGGGGGGTAAATGAACTAATCCTGAAGGGGGGTCTGGGGTGGCAGCCCTCGAGTAATGGGGGTCTGGGGGGCGAGAGCCCCCCAGCGGGGTCAAGGGGCAGAGCCCCTTGTCAGGGGGGGTCCGGGCGGCAGAAGTGCCCCCTAGGGAGAAAATGAGTTTAAATTTAAGGCGCTAAAATACATTAGAAATTTTTTTAAATAATTCCAGATGATGTTTATTACAAATTTTAAGGTTTTTTTTATCCCTTTACATTTAAAACAGGTGTTTAAAACGTTAGGTAATAAAAGGTTAATAATGTTTAATTAATGTTTGTTTAATAATAGAGAGAAAAAAATGAAGTATATGATATAAACAAGGTAATAAAGATCTCTGCGTGAACCGCGTAAAAATTTTTTTAGCCCTTTTAATTTAACGCTTAAAAATTTTTTTCCGGGAGGCGAATTTGGGGGGGGGTGTCCCGGGTAACCCAAATTTAAGGGGGGGGGGGGTCAGCAAATCCCAAATTTTGGGGGGTATAACGTCCCCCTCTGCCCACCTATGCCACCCACCACAAACATACATTAAGCAAACAAAACTTTTACAAAACTCATCATTCAAGCAGACAGTAAGCACATATTCCTAAAGGCCTTTGACTAAGGCCTTTGACACTGTCAGTCATAAGAAACTCATTTTTAAAATTAGTAAATATGGCATATGTTACAGCTGCTTGCTTGGATTAAAAACTATTTATCAAACAGACGTCAAAAAGTTGTCATCGGTGACTATCTGATTACAAAAAGGTTTCAAGTGGAATTCCCCAAGGCAGTGTGTTAGGTCCTTCGCTTTTTCTTCTGTACATTAATGAATTCGACTGCTTAAAAAATGACAACAATATTAAACTTTTTGCTGACGATGCCAAGTTGTATTGAATAACAAATTTGCAGGTTCTCCGATAAATTTTCCAAAATATCTAAAACATTTTTCAGACTGGTGTGATAATTGAAACTAAACATTGCTTTTGAAAAATGTAGCGTTTTATCTTTTGGAAATAAAAATGTCAAAAAAATCTATAAACTAAAAAATACGGAAATTTCTTATACAAATAAAGTAAAAGATTTGGGCATCACAATCACAAACGATTTTAAATTTCAGTGCTCATTGTAGAAATATAGCCGCAAAAGCATTATGTAGAGTGTCTTTTATATACAGAGCTTTTATATCACGTAGACACGCAAAATGGTTGCTCAAGGCTTTTAAAACGTATGTAGGCCTCGAGTTGAATTTGAAAGCTTTGGTTGGTTCCTCATTACCAAAAAGATATCTATTGCATTGAAAAAAGTACATAACGAGTCTTTACTCAAAGGCTATATGCTTGATGCTCCTTTCCATATGTTCCATATCAACAAAGACTTAAAGAATTAAACTTAGAAAGTCTTATACTACGGCGTTCTAAAGCTGATTCGACTATGTGTTATAAGATTTTAAATAGTGTCGTTGATATTAAACAATTTACTTTTTTTGAAATTGACAAATTTACTAAAACACGAAACAATGGCTGCAAACTAAAACCTTCAGTATTTCGTCTTGATATAGCCAAATATTTTTTAAAATCAGGGTGGTTTCCCATTGGAACAAGCTCCCATCTGATGTAATCTTTTCAAAAACCCTTCCTATTTTTTGAAAAAAAACTAAATGAACATTTTGCTACATTATAAACTCTTTTTTAAATTTTTCTGGTTGTTTCTTTTAGTTTCTTTTTCATTTTAGGTATCGAATATTAAAAAAATTAATGATACATGTTTTCTGGTATAGTGTAATTATAGTATGTACAATTTTTAAAAGCTTTTTTGTCATTTTCGATCTTCGTGTATTAAAAAATTTATTGTATTAATTTATTGTAAATTTTGATTTTGTTTTAGATGCAATTGTAAGCAGTAATATTTATTATTACCCGTGCAGCTTGTTTTTATTGGTCTGTAAATGTATATTATATTTTCGTGACTAATAAATTTATTTATTAATCGATTTATTATTTATTAAAGGTTACATTAAGTATACGAATAGGCCACTCCCACCACATAACAGACTTATATAACTCACACACCACCGCAATGCACTTAGACAACCAACATAATATCACACAACTCACACAACACCGCAATGCACTCAGACAAGCAGACCCCACACATCCAGACATACAACAGCTAAACAAACCGAATACAAAACAAATAGCAGAGTATTGTTTTTTTTTATTAAACGTCACAATAGTTTGTGACTAAAATAGTATTTTCGTGAACAATGACTTTTGAATTAGCAAAAAAAGTTGAAATTTGTGTTTTGAAACTAAATTTAAACTTACATAGGTTTTTTTTAATGTTTGGTTGTAAAACTGTTTTCTTTAAAATTTTAAATTAATGTTAAAAAGTGCATTTTAAACTTTTAAATTTAGTATTTTCTGAAATTAAAATATTAAAAAAACTGGAAATCAAGCGCGCCAGCAGCGCCGTACCCACAAAACGGCAAAAATTTGAGAAATCCCCAAAAACTGCTTTTGCTTTTGTAATATTAAAAAACATTTAAGAAATTTTGAAGAGAAGGGAATGAGATTTCGAACCAAGAAAATATTTAAAGTTTTTTAAACCGTAAAATGTACGCTCGCTGTTTCTAACCTTTCCCCTCAGCCCTACATATGATTGGCACTAGTAGTCATTGTACCCTCTTTCTACACTAAAAACCCTTATTCAGAACTAGTCTTATAAGCAACACTAAACATCATCAGAACCAAAAACCCAAAAATCTTGGGCTTCACTTTCGACCCCAACTCACATTCAACACACATATCGTAAATACACACAGCAAAGCACGTAAAACACTCAGAAATCATAAGACGCACTCACAGCAACATTGAGGGGTAAACCAAAAAAAAAAAACACTCACACACACACATACAAGGCAATCACTCGACCAATAACAATAATCAAGTATGCCAGCACAGTCTGCGCCCAGCAACATTAAACACACAAATTAACAAACTGCAAACAATACAAAAACACTTCTCTCAAGAAATTGCAACAGGCACACATCCTCCACACAGAAGCTAAAGTCTTCATAATAGCAACACACATTGAACTGCACGCAAAACAAGCAAAATTGGCAGCCATGTACACAAACAATCCACTCAACTACTTAACACAACAACCTGCACCCAGCAGGCTCAAAAAGCAAACAATCTTTCACAACAACAACTACACAACAAACATTCCAAAAGACATACACAACAAAACATACAAAGCACTAAAACAACAAATCCACACAAACAAATCCACACAGTCACAAACCACATTAACAACACTCCAATAAACCCAACACTTCAAACAAAAGCACCAGCAATAAGCAACGAGGAAGAAAATCTTCCTCGCTAGGTCAGGAAAACCCTCACCCAACTCAGGGCGGTGAAATCTCCTTTCCTCTACTCTTACTTACACAAAATCAATCCCACACAATACACATCACCAAACTGCCCGCTATGCAAAACACAAACACATACAACACAACATCTTTTCACATGCACACAAATTAACACGACCTTGGGACCAGAGGACATTTGGGCAAATCCCACAGCGGTTGCTGATATCCTCCGAGAGTGGGAAGAGGGGGTGAGCAAGGCGAGGAACGTGCCAGACAGACATGACCAGGGTTAAACGAAACTCTGGCCGTTGGCAAAACACAACAGGAGGTGTACGAGTAACCCCCCTTAGCCTCATGCTTGTGAACGAACATTTATCACATTTTATATTATGTGTTAAAATTTACCAAAAAAGACGGAGTTGGTGGTAGAGAGGGCACGAGGGGGGACGGGGAGAAAGTGTGAAAAAAAGGGCGATACAGTCAATATTAACATAAAAAACTAAAATACGTTAGTCGTTAACTCAATTTATAAGTTACTGCAAATTTTAGGAAAAAGGCTAATGCTTACTGGTTTTTTTGAACTAAATTTAATAATAGGGTATCAGCGATGCATGTGCAATGTATCAGGAGCACAGCTTTCAACATTAAGCCCAAAAACTCACCTGATCACATAACTGAATAATGTTTAACATATCGATGTCGGAGATCTCGGTGCCCATGCTGATTTCGGCCGCCTCTTTCACTTTTTCTTCGAGTTCCTCTGGTAACACATTTGACAAATCTGTCTTAGCGGTGTTGTGTCGCAAACCTAATTTTATTTCTAACAATATTAACAGACCTGTGCACGGTCTGGAAATGCTCCCCGTTTTTTTTTGGAGGATTTTCCCCCGCCAAAAAAAGAAAAAGTCCCCTAAAATTATGACGTCATTTTTAACCAATGATGCGCCATCATCGCGATTTTTTTGCAGTTTTTAGCCTGTTTCAATGTATTTTAAGCCATTTTAGACCTATTTTTACCTTATTTTCGCTTTTTTGTCCCTTTTTTTCCCTTTTCCCTTCTTTTTTTTCTCTTTTTTCTCCTTTTTTCTACTTTTTTTCTTTCCCCCCTGCTTGCCCCCCCGTTTTATTGCCCCTCCCGTTTCAAATCGATCCCACCGTTTTGGCCGTGCCCCCCACCAATAAACTACCGGGGAGGCGGCTGTCACAGTCTAATAATATATTTATATACCATAGGAATATAATAATTTAGTTAATAATCAATTTTCTTTTACAAATACAAGTATTCCGGGTTATTTACCATTACCTACCCATTATAAATTAAAACCCACAAATAATAGGTATGAGTTTTTTTTTCAAACAAAAGAAATTTTTTTGCAAAAATAAAAGCTTCATAGCCAGTATTTTGGGCTTTCTCACTGCTAACATCAAAACTTCACCAGACCAGACCTGTGCACTACTGCCCCTCCCCTGGGGTTTTCTGGGGGGAGCAATTTTGAAACGGGGGGGGGGGGGGGTTAAACTTTTTTGAAACATAGAGGCAAAAAAATGGGGGGCGAGCAGGGGAGAAAGAAAAACAAGAGAAAAAAATGAGAAAAAAGAAGACAAAAGGGAAAAAAAGGACAAAAAAGCGAAAATAAGGTAAAAATAGGTCTAAAATGGCTTAAAATACATTGAAATAGGCTAAAAACTGCAAAAAATTCCTGATGATGGCGTCATCATAGGTCAAAAATGACGTTATAATTAAGGGTACTTTTTCATTTTTTGCCGGGGGACAATAAAACGGGGGGTGCAATTCCTCCAATAAATACATTAAGAATAAAAATAATTTAAAAAAGTTTTTAGATATGACGTAACCAATTATTTTCATTCTTAAAATTTTTCTATCATGTAATATTTTATTGAAATATGAGTGTTTACTTTAACAACTATTTATTTTCACCCTTATAGACTTCATTTTTAGCACTAAAGATTAAATGTACATTTTATGCATGTTTGTTAAAATTTAAAAGCATTTTTGTACTGTACCCATCAATTTTTAGCGGTAAATATTTCATGTCTTTACCTTATTTTTATCTAAATTTAAGACCTTAGGCTTTCTACTTAGACTTTGGCTCTGTATGAGACTGGAACGCTTTACTGATTTCAGGCTTTCACTTATGCTGAAATAAAAAAAGAGGATTATTATCTGATTCAGAAAAATAAAACTGTCATATGTGGCCGCCGGTTCAAATGGGAAAATTAAAACACTTTTAAATGTTTTAAAGCCATTCTTAACGGCCGCCGGTTACAAGACAAGACTTGAACTAGTTATAAATAGACATCAATGAAATAAAATATGTATGATAACTCGTTTAAGAACTGAACATAAGATTTTTAATTTATTGTAAAATCATGTGCAAATAAGTTTTTTTTCATTTAATTTTTCGCTCAAGTTTTTTTAACATTTTGTCTAAGATCAATTAAATAACAAAAAAACTCAACCGAGGTTCCTTTTTAGGTAAAAATATTGGTGTGTGAAGCAGACCTGTTCACGGTCTGGAAATGCTAATGCTCCCTTCCCCCGCTTTATTGGAGGATTTGCACCCCCCGTTTTATTGTCCCCGGCAAAAAATGAAAAAGTACCCTTAATTATAACGTCATTTTTGACCTATGATGACGCCATCATCAGGAATTTTTTGCAGTTTTTAGCCTATTTCAATGTATTTTAAGCCATTTTAGACCTATTTTTACCTTATTTTCGCTTTTTTTTGTCCTTTTTTTCCCTTTTGTCTTCTTTTTTCTCATTTTTTTCTCTTGTTTTTCTTTCTCCCCTGCTTGCCCCCCCATTTTTTTGCCCCCCACGTTTCAAAAAAGTTGCCCCCCGTACCCCCCCCCCCCGTTTTAAAATTGCTCCCCCCAATAAAACCCCGGGGGAGGGGCAGTAGTGCACAGGTCTGGTCTGGTGAAGTTTTGATGTTAGCAGTGAGAAAGCCCAAAATACTGGCTATGAAGCTTTTATTTTTGCAAAAAAATTTTCTTTAGTTTGGAAAACCTCACTCATTATTTGTGGGTTTTAATTTATAATGGGTAGGTAATGGTAAATAACCCGGAATACTTGTATTTGTAAAAGAAATTTCTATTATTAACTAAATTATTATATTCCTATGGTATATAAATATATTAATATCAGACCTGTGCAAGCCGCCTCCCCGGTAGTTTATCGGGGGGTGGGGGGCACGGCCAAAACGGGTGGGGGCAATTTATTTGAAACAGGGGCTGGCAATAAAACGGGGGGGGCAAGCAGGGGAGAAAAAAAAAGAAGAAAAAAGGAGAAAAAAAGGAAAAAAGAAGGGAAAAGGGAAAAAAAGGGACAAAAAAGCGAAAATAAGGTAAAAATAGGTCTAAAATGGCTTAAAATACATTGAAATAGGCTAAAAACTGCAAAAAAAATCGCGATGATGGCGCATCATAGGTTAAAAATGACGTCATAATTTTAGGGTACTTTTTCATTTTTTGGCAGGGGGGGCAAATCCTCCAATAAAACGGGGGGCATTTCCAGACCGTGCACAGGTCTGTTAATATTGTTAGAATAAAATTGTAGGTTTGCGACACAACACCGCTAAGACAGATTTGTCAAATGTGTTACCAGAGGAACTCGAAGAAAAAGTGAAAGAGGCGGCCGAAATCAGCATGGGCACCGAGATCTCCGACATCGATATGTTAAACATTATTCAGTTATGTGATCAGGTGAGTTTTTGGGCTTAATGTTGAAAGCTGTGCTCCTGATACATTGCACATGCATCGCTGATACCCTATTATTAAATTTAGTTCAAAAAAACCAGTAAGCATTAGCCTTTTTCCTAAAATTTGCAGTAACTTATAAATTGAGTTAACGACTAACGTATTTTAGTTTTTTATGTTAATATTGACTGTATCGCCCTTTTTTTCACACTTTCTCCCCGTCCCCCCTCGTGCCCTCTCTACCACCAACTCCGTCTTTTTTGGTAAATTTTAACACATAATATAAAATGTGATAAATGTTCGTTCACAAGCATGAGGCTAAGGGGGGTTACTCGTACACCTCCTGTTGTGTTTTGCCAACGGCCAGAGTTTCGTTTAACCCTGGTCATGTCTGTCTGGCACGTTCCTCGCCTTGCTCACCCCCTCTTCCCACTCTCGGAGGATATCAGCAACCGCTGTGGGGTTCGCCCAAATGTCCTCTGGTCCCAAGGTCGTGTTAATGTGTGTGCATGTGAAAAGATGTTGTGTTGTATGTGTTTGTGTTTTGCATAGCGGGCAGTTTGGTGATGTGTATTGTGTGGGATTGATTTTGTGTAAGTAAGAGTAGAGGAAAGGAGATTTCACCGCCCTGAGTTGGGTGAGGGTTTTCCTGACCTAGCGAGGAAGATTTTCTTCCTCGTTGCTTATTGCTGGTGCTTTTGTTTGAAGTGTTGGGTTTATTGGAGTGTTGTTAATGTGGTTTGTGACTGTGTGGATTTGTTTGTGTGGATTTGTTGTTTTAGTGCTTTGTATGTTTTGTTGTGTATGTCTTTTGGAATGTTTGTTGTGTAGTTGTTGTTGTGAAAGATTGTTTGCTTTTTGAGCCTGCTGGGTGCAGGTTGTTGTGTTCAGTAGTTGAGTGGATTGTTTGTGTACATGGCTGCCAATTTTGCTAGTCTTGCGTGGAGTTGAATGTGTGTTGCTATTATGAAGACTTTAGCTTCTGTCTGCATGATGTGTGCCTGTTGCAATCCTGAGAGAAGTGTTTTGTATTGTTTGCAGTTTGTTAATTTGTGTGTTTAATGTTGTGGGGCGCAGACTGTGCTGGCATACTTGATTATTGTTATTGGTCGAGTGATTGCCTTGTATGTGTGTGTGTGAGTGTTTTTTTTTTTTTGGTTTACCCCACAATGTTGCTGTGAGTGCGTTTATGATTTTGAGTGTTTTACGTGCTTTGCTGTGTGTATTTACGATATGTGTGTTGAATGTGAGCTTGGGGTCGAAAGTGAGCCCCAAGATTTTTGGGTTTTTGGTTCTGATGAGTGTTGTGTTGTTTATAGACTAGTTCTGAATAAGGGTTTTTAGTGTAGAAAGAGGGTACAATGACTACTAGTGCCAATCATATGTAGGGCTGAGGGAAAAGGTGAGAAACAGCGAGCGTACATTTTACGGTTTAAAATATTTTAAATATTTCTTGGTTCGAAATCTCATTCCCTTCTCTTCAAAATTTCTTAAATGTTTTTTAATATTACAAAAGCAAAAGCAGTTTTTGGGGATTTCTAAATTTTTGCCGTTT
The DNA here is from genome assembly GCA_030248175.1 of Microlaimidae sp. YZB2_3. NCBI lineage: Eukaryota > Metazoa > Nematoda > Chromadorea > Desmodorida > Microlaimidae > Microlaimidae sp. YZB2_3. Next base: position 30,747 of record JASAMX010003791.1, on the reverse strand, counting down.
TGTGGGTACGGCGCTGCTGGCGCGCTTGATTTCCAGTTTTTTTAATATTTTAATTACAGAAAATACTAAATTTAAAAGTTTAAAATGCACTTTTTAAAATTAATTTAAAATTTTAAACAGTTTTACAACCAAACATTAAAAAAAACCTATGTAAGTTTAAATTTAGTTTCAAAACACAAATTTCAACTTTATTTTTACTAATTCAAAATCATTGTTCACGAAAATACTATTTTAGTCACAAACTATTGTGACGTTTAATAAAAAAAACAGTTCTGCTATTTGTTTTTGTATTTGTTTGTTTAGCTGTTGTATGTCTGGATGTGTGGGGTCTGCTTGTCTGAGTGCATTGCGGTGTTGTGTGAGTTGTGTGATATTATGTTGATTGTCTAAGTGCATTGCGGTGTTGTGTGAGTTATATAAGTATGATATGTTGTGGTAGTGGCCTGTTCGTATACTTAATGTAACCTTTAATAAATAATAAATCGATTAATAAATAAATTTATTAGTCACGAAAATATAATATACATTTACTGACCAATAAAAACAAGCTGCACGGGTAATAATAAATATTACTGCTTACAATTGCATCTAAAACAAAATAAAATTTACAATAAATTAATACAATAAATTTTTTAATACACAAAGATCGAAAATGACAAAAAAAGCTTTTAAAAATTGTACATACTATAATTACACTATACCAAAAAACATGTATCATTAATTTTTTAATATTCGATACTATAAATGAAAAAGAAACTAAAGAAAAACAGACCAAAAAATTTAAAAAAGAGTTTATAATGTAGCAAAATGTTCATTTAGTTTTTTTTCAAAAAATAGGAAGGGTTTTTGAAAAGATTACATCAGATGGGAGCTTGTTCCAATGGGAAACCACCCTGATTTTAAAAAATATTTGGCTATATCAAGACGAAATACTGAAGGTTTTAGTTTGCAGCCATTGTTTCGTGTTTTAGTAAATTTGTCAAATTCAAAAAAAGTAAATTGTTTAATATCAACGACACTATTTAAAATCTTATAACACATAGTCAAATCAGCTTTCAAACGCCGTAGTATAAGACTTTCTAAGTTTAATTCTTTAAGTCTTTGTTGATATGGAACATATGGAAAGGAGCATCAAGCATATAGCCTTTGAGTAAAGACTCGTTGTACTTTTTCAATGCAATCGATATCTTTTTGGTAATGTGGAGACCAACCAAAGCTTTCAAATTCAACTAGAGGCCTACATACGTTTTAAAAGCCTTGAGCAACATTTGCATATTACATGATATAAAAGCTCTGTATATAAAAGACACTCTACATAATGCTTTTGCGGCTATATTTCTACAATGAGCACTGAATTTTAAATCGTTTGTGATTATGATGCCCAAATCTTTTACTTTATTTGTATAAGAAATTTCCGTATTTTTTAGTTTATAGATTTTTTTGACATTTTTATTTCCAAAAGATAAAACGCTACATTTTTCAAAAGCAATGTTTAGTTTCAATTATCACACCAGTCTGAAAAATGTTTTAGATCTTTGGAAAATTTATCAGAGGAGTCTGGGGAATTTATTATTCAATACAACTTGGCATCGTCAGCAAAAAGTTTAATATTGTTGTCATTTTTTAAGCAGTCAGGGACATCATTAATGTACAGAAGAAAAAGCAAAGGACCTAACACACTGCCTTGGGGAATTCCACTTGAAACCTTTTTGTAATCAGATAGTCACCGATGACAACTTTTTGACGTCTGTTTGATAAATAGTTTTTAATCCAAGCAAGCAGCTTGTAACCTATGCCATGCCATATTTACTAATTTTAAAAATGAGTTTCTTATGACTGACAGTGTCAAAGGCCTTAGTCAAAGGCCTTTAGGAATATGTGCTTACTGTCTGCTTGAATGATGAGTTTTGTAAAAGTTTTGTTTGCTTAATGTATGTTTGTGGTGGGTGGCATAGGTGGGCAGGGGGGGGGTTATACCCCCCCAAAATTTCGGATTTTGCTGACACCCCCCCTTAAATTTGGGGTACCCGGGGACACCCCCCCCCAAATTCGCCTCCCAGAAAAAAATTTTTAAGCGTTATAATTTATAAAAGGGCTAAAAAAATTTTCCGCGCTTCGCGCGGAGTGGTTATTACCTTGTTTATGTCATATACTTCATTTTTTTTATTATTAAAAAGACATTAATTAAACATTATTAACCTTTTATTACCTAACGTTTTAAACACCTGTTTTAAATGTAAAGGGATAAAAAACCTTAAATTTTGTAATAAACATCATCTGGAATTAAAATTTCTAATGTATTTTAGCGCCTTAAATTTAAAATTTTCTCCCTCAGGGGGCATTCTGCCGCCCGGACCCCCCCTGACAAGGGGCTCTGCCCCTTGACCCCGCTGGGGGGCTCTCGCCCCCCAGACCCCCCATTACTGGGGGGCTGCCGCTCCCCAGACCCCCCTTCAGGATTAGTATTTACCCCCCCCCAGACCGCCCCTTCCCCTAAATGAAATTCTGGGTACGCCAGTGTTCTAGGCCCCCCAAATTTTTATCCTTGGCAACCTAAAAGGGGGGTCGAACTCCAAATTTTCCCTTTGCCGACCCAAAAGGGGGGTCTAGACCCCCCTGGCTACGCCCATGTATGTATATAGCTTTTAATTAAATATAAGATTATAGATTAAAAAGTTTGTGATACTTGACTTTATAATCAAGACAATATAATTACTATTCTATTATTACATAATTAAAAAAAACTATGATTTCTAATCTAATTCTAAGAATATATAAACACATTATTATTAAAAGAATTAAAAAATAAATTTTATAAGTTGCAATAAGGTTTTATTTTAATTTTACACAGTTTTAAAGCATTATAAGCTTGTTTTACGTTTTTTACGCGTTTTAAGCCCATTTTAAGGCAGCGCGGAAATATTGGGTACACCCCCCCCTCAAAATTTGGGTCTTGCCAGACACCCCCCCTAAAATTTGACCCCCCCAAAATCCGAGAGGCTGCCCACCTATGGTGGGTGGGAGTATACATGGACAAGTTGGTCCGGAGGGGAGGGGGGGGGGGCTAAAACCCAAGAAACGCAAAATACCCATATCGTTTTTTTTTCTGGAGTGCATTTTACCCATATCGTTTTTCGATTTTGAAGGAAAAATAGGTAAAAAACGCTAATTTTAGGCCAAAAAGCCCTTTTTATTGCATTTGAGCTTTTTATTGCTTAAAACATTCATTTTGACCTCAAACTTAAGATTGGAGGCAGTTAGAAGTCATTTTAAAGACATTTTTTTCTTCATTTTTTCAAAATTGGGGGGTAACCTTTTTTTTCCCCTCCACTTTTGAGTGGGAGGGGGGTTAAACCCCCTTCTCAGAATTTGGGGGGGGTTAACCCCTCAACCCCCCTCCCGCCTCCTCCGTACCCATGTATTGGTGGGAGTGTTTGTATGTTGATTTCTATGTGTGCGGTGAAGGCTTGCCAGTTTGCTTTTTTGTAAGTGTTGTATTTGTGTGTTTTTGTTTGTGTGTGTGTGCATGTTAAGTGTTGTGAGTTGAATGCAAAAAAGGTGGTCTGAACTGAGTGCGTGTAATGTTTGCCATGAGTGGATGTTGTTGATGTTTGCTCTGATGATGTTATGATGTGTGTTGTGTCTGCTATCTTGATTGTTTCCTGTTGTTGCTGATTGAGTTTCCCTTGGAGGTATGTATATGTTTGCGATGTTTATGTGTTGGTTTTGCGTTTTGTGTATGCGTGTTATGAGTAGCTCTACGCTGTTGTGTCTTTGTTGTGGAGTTTGTGTTGGACTGAGCTGGGAGAAGACAGAAGATAATGTCTTTGTTTATGTATGTGAGTAGTCCTCCCCCGGTTTTGCCTTGTCTGTCTTGTCTGCACGCGGTGTAGTCTTGTAGTTTAGTTTTGGTGTATTTGTTTGCGATGCTTTGAGTTTTGTTTTTTGCACTGTGATGATATCTGCTTGTGTTTTGTTGGGGGTGTGTTTGTTGTTCGGGGTGGTTTGTCTTTTTTGCTGGTGGGGGGTTTTTTTTTTTGGGGTTGGGGTTTCGTTGGGGGGGGGGGGTGGTGTGGAGGGGGTTGGGGTGGTGGGTTCTTGGGGGGGCGTGGGGTGTGGTGGGTGTGGGGGGGGGGGGTGGTGTTTCTGAGGGGAGGTGGGGTTCTTGATGTTTATCTTTTTTTTAAGGTTTCTATTTTTGTTAGGAGTTCTTGGTTTTTGGGTGGGGATTGGGTGTGGGGGTGTAGTTTGGGGTGTGTAGTGTGGATTTGGGGGGGTGGGGGGTTTTCTGGGGTGGGTGGGGGTCGGGGTACTGGGGTGGTGGGGGGGGGGCGTCTGGTCGGGGGGGGCCGGTTTTTGTTGGGGGGGATTTCTGGCCCCGTGTGGTCTTGTGGTTGGCGTGTGGCTGTGGTGCGTGGTCGTGCCCGCGGTAGTGGTGGACCTTGGAGGGAGGACTGCGAGGAGAAGAGGAACAGAGGAGAAAAGCTTCCATGTTTTTTCTTTCTTTTTTTTTTATTTTTGTGTTTTTTTATTTGGGTTTATTTTTTCTTTAGTTTTTGTTCTAATTGTGTAATAGTGAGTGTTTTTGTGTTTGTATAGCGTTTAACTTTTTTCTATTCTTTTTTTGAGTTATGGTATTTGTGTGTGCGGGGGGTGAGATCTCCCTTCTGGGTCGGCAAGGGAAAAATGTTCCCCCTTTTGTTTGCAGAAAATTTGTGGGGTGTGAGAGTGTGGCTGTCGTGTGCGAGTTTTTGTGTGGGGAGGGGCGGTCTGGGGTGCGGCGCTCCGAGTGGGGGTGTGCGTGGGGGGGACCCCCCGTGGGGGGGGGGGGGGCGCGCCCGGGGGGGGGGAGTCGCCCCCCGGGGGGGAATTTTTATTTTAGGCGCTATCCTGTTTTTTCCGATGTGTTTTTCTTTAGGTTTTTTTCCTTTTCTTTACGGTGTTTCGTTGGTTGGTTATATGTTTTTATGTTTTTTGAATATAGATGAGTATTGCTCGGTATCCTCCGCGCGAGCGCGCAAAATTTTTTTAGCCCTTTTATAACGCTTAAAAATTTTTCTCTGGGAGGCGAATTTGGGGGGGGGGGTATCCCCAGGTACCCCTAATTTAAGGGGGGGGGGTGTCAGCAAAATCCAAAATTTTGGGGGGGTATAACCCCACCCCCCAACCCCCCCTGCCCACTTATGCACAAGAACAAACAGAAGAAGAAGAAGTAGGGTGGAGTCCACCCATAGGTGAGAAAGTGGGGGCAAGGTGGGGTCCACCCCCTCCCCCCTTGCCTTCAAATTTAGCGATCCCCCTAGACGAAAATCTAGGGCCCCCCTTCATCCAAATTTCTGAATTTTTTACAGACTGACCTCCCTCAAGAATTTGAAATCTGACCCCCTCCCCCTTGGAAAAATTTTAGGTACTTTTTTATACTAAATGTTCTTCCAAAAACATGAATTATCATCACATATTCATGCTTTTACACCCTTTTTATACCAGAATATCGCCTTTATTCAATAAAATGTAGTATTATCCTATAAAAAACAATTACTAAAGTTTTTATGGTTTAAAACTGTTTTGCTTTGGACACCGGACTTCACCTTACCCCCCTCTAGATTTCAAAATTTCGCACCCCAGGTGGACCCCCCTTAAAAAGCTAGGGGGGGTCCGAACCCCCTTGGGACCCCCTTCCTAGAATTTAAAATTGGCTTTATCCCTGGTAACCACTCCCCTAGCTTTCCCGACCGTTCTTACCTATGGGTCCACATCCACCCCATAGATGGGCAGCCTTCTGGATTTTAAGAGGATATACCCGACCCCCGAAATTTGGGGGGGGGGTGTCCCAAAAATTTTTTTGGGGTATACCTCAAAAACCCCATTTTTAGCGTTTTTAGTATTGGGACCCCCAAATTTTAGGGGGAGGGGTGGTGTCCGGGGTGGGTCCCCCCAAATTTGGGGGGGGGATGTCGGCTATAATCGGAATTTCGGGGGGTATAACCCCCAACTCCTCCCCCCCCCTTGCCCACCTATGATCCACTCCCGTAGTCTCAAAATTATAGTGCATTAATTTTATGCAATCAAATGTAGTATTATTCTATAAAAGATTATTAAAGGAGCGCGCTGTTACTAATCAAATTCGTATATCACCCGGACCGGACTGCACTTTTATACTAAACTTACAGACCTGAGCATTGCTCCCCCTCCCCGTTGTTTTATTGGGGGGTGCACGGGCGGGGCAAACTTGTTTAAACGGGAGGAGGGGAAGCAGTGGGGGAAAAAGAAGGGAAAATGGACAAAAAGAAAGCGAAATTTAAGTAAAAATAGGTCTAAAATGGCTAACAATGCGTTGGAATAGGCTGAAAACTGCAAAATTTTTGCGATGATTGCGTCGTAATAGGTCAAAAATGGCGCGATAATTTTTTGTGGGGGGAGGGGGCAATAAAACGGGGGGGGGGGCAATAAAACGGGGGGGAGGCATTTCCAGACCGTGCACAGGTCTGAACCTACCCTACCAACTTCAAATTTGGTATTTGGAGTACTCCACGACAAGGCTACTGCATTTTTTTAATTTCAGCTCGATCGATTCAGTATTAAAAAAAGAGCAATATGTTTCGATAGATATAGGAATTTGATTTGTGCCACTGGTCCTTTAATTTTAAAAAAAAGTATTTTGCTTAGAACAACGGACTTCACCTGATCATAGATGAACAAGGGGAGGGGTAGGGTGAGGTCCACTCCCCTAGCCTCAAAATTTTGCCCCCCCCTCCCCTAAAAAAAATCCAGGGCACCCCCTCCCCTTCCCCCAAATAATAGTTTTTTTTATAAGATAATACTACATTTTATTGAATAAAAAACGATATTCTGATATAAAAAGAGTGTAATAACATGAATTTGTGTTAAAAATTCACGTTTTGGAAGAAAATTTAGTATAAAAACAGTACTTAAAATTTTCCCAAAAGGGGAGGGGTCAGTTTCAAAATCTAGGGGGGGCGGTCAGGGGTAAAAAATTCGAAAATTTGGGGGAAGGGAGGGGCCTGGATTTTTTTCTAGGAGGGGGGCAACATTTGAGAGGCTAGCGGGGAACCCCACCCTACCCCCTTCCCCTTGTTCATCTTTGGTTTTATACCAAAATATCGCTTTTTATTCAAAAAAATGTAGTGTTATCTTATAAAAAAAAACTATTATTAAACCTAGTTAATGGTTTAAAAGTATTTTGCTTCGGACATTGAACCCTACCTGACCCTCCCTAGAAAGCTAGGGAGTTTCGACCCCCCTAGAATCCCCTCCTAGATTTTGAAATGTCATTTACCCGGGGTAAACACCCCCTCCCCAGCTTAGGTGACCGTGTTCATCTATGCACCTGACCCACCTCTATATTTTAAAATTTTCTAGCTTCGGTCGACTTCCTTCCCAAGAAAGCCAGGGGATACGACCCCGGCTAGTTACAAATGTGTTTCCCTCCGCGTTCGCAAAAAATCTCAGAACTGCCAACACCGCTTTAGAATTTAGCAGTTTCACTATTAAAAACACTAAAAAATTTTACCGTCTGCGGCGAATAAAATATTTTTCCAGGCTTTTTTTTTACCAAACTCTTGGTGGCTTTCTTGACTGCCCACATACGGTAAGGATCTTTCGCCGATCTCTTTAGTTTTCAAAGAACTATGAACTAGAGATATCCAGCCATCACAATCTATCCGATCTAGGCTTTAAAATGATTGGTTTCTTTTTAGATTTTGGAAATAAGTGCCTACCGAACCCAGCTTTCGGAATATTTAAAAAACCGAATGATGGCGTTGGCACCTAACTTGACAGTATTAGTTGGAGAATTGGTGGGGGCTCGTCTTATTTCGCACGCCGGTATGCGATTATAGTATTATAACGAAATTTAGGCCTATTTTATTTACTCTTGAACTATTAAGTTTAGTATCAAGAATTCACGAGTCTATAAACTGTCAGTTTTTGTTCAGTTTCTAATTTTTAGTAGTTATTTTTAAATTTTGTATTTAAATTATTAAGAATTTAAAAGTATAAGGTATTTAGATAAAAAGTAACGGACTCGCATAAAAAGTCGCGAGAAATGTAAAAAAAAAGTTTGTGCTTTTTTAGCGGTGCTAATTGGAATGCCATTTTAATTTTATTAACGATTGTCTTCTTGACCTGTCATCATAAATTATGCAGTTAAAAATTCAAAGTTTGGATTATCTTAGGAATGAATGCAAAGGATGTAATATCAAACATATATAATAACGGAAAAATGATACACTTAGAACAAACTGCTTGAAAAAAAAGGTCCCATTTAAATAGGACCTGGTTTTTTTAAACAGTTTGTTCTAAGTGTCTCATTTTTCCTTTCTTATATATTTTTGCTAATATTGTATAGTTTAGTAATTTATAACAAATTTTGTAAATCTTCACTTGATTCTCTTTTTATAATTTTTTTTAAACCTAAATCCGTGAGAAAAAAAAGCGTAATTAGATAAGAAAAAGTATTTAAGCTATTTTGTTTTTTTAAGGATCTTTGCTCAATTTGGCCAAGGCTCCGGCGTCCACGATTCAAATCCTCGGGGCGGAAAAGGCCCTGTTCAGAGCGCTAAAAACAAAGAAGGACACTCCCAAGTACGGTCTGGTTTATCACGCCCAACTCATCGGGTCAGCTTCCGGAAAATTAAAAGGAAAAGTAAGACTTTTTATTATACAACATGAATCAGTAATTTTCTTTCCGGGGCTTTTTTCATTTTTTTGCGCTAATTTTCTAAATCAATAAATTATAATACCTTACAATTTTTCCGATCTAAACTATTTTTTTAAAAACATTAAATTAGCTTTAGATTACTCATTTAAAGGCTAGATAGCTTTTCTCCGTTCTAACGGTAAGAAGTCTAGGACCTTGGTCTTATGTTTTGGGGGTAAAAAGGAACATTATTAGGATTATATCAGATTCCTTAATATATTATCTGGAAATTCCCTCTCCCCATGCTTTATTGGAGGATTTGGCCCCCGCCGTTTTATTCCCCCCCGCCCAAAAATGAAAAGTTCCAGGGGTATCCGGACCCCCCCTAAAAAATGTTGGCCTTCCACCCGGGGGTGGATTTCCCCCCCCTAGCGGACACGACCAAAAACACCTATGGGGCTAGGGTAGGGTCTTCTTCCTAGCCTTGCGATTTTAGGGGCCTCCTAGAAAAAAATATGTAGGGGCGCCTTGACCCCCAAGAATTTTTTATCTGCCTAACCCCTGTTTTCCGTCACCAAAATTTTAATTAAGGGATATTTATCCCGCCGAATTTTCTTCCAACAACATAAATTTTTAACACAGATTGGTATTTTTAATACTTTATATAACCTGAGTGGCACATTTTATGGAATGTCTGTTTATATATTAAAACAACATCTTTTGGGAATAAATGAATTTATAAATTGAAACCTAGGCAATTAAAATGATGATTAGTAAGTTTTTTTTAATATAAATAGTCTAAAAACTTAGTTTAAAAAACAATATTTATAGCTTAAAAGTATTTTGCTTAACGATAAATGGTCCTTTCTGACCCTTCTAAATTTTTAGTTTTTTCACCCCGGGGTTTGCCTTCTTAGAGAGTCAAGAGGAAGGGTCGGACTGCCCTAAGACTATCCTAAAGTTCAGATCAAATTTAAATTTGATTTAAACTCAAGTTAAATTCGAATCCTTCCTAAGTTTATTTTATAAATTAATCTTAAAAGGGAACGGTTAAGTGGAAAATATTTTAAATTGGTGGAGAGGGCAAAAAAATGACATACTTAATGCATACAAAAATTATAAACAAATATTTAGGTTTCACGAATGCTCGCTGCAAAAGCGGCACTTGCATGCCGTGTAGATGCTATGGGAGAAAACAACAACAATCAGTTAGGAATTGAACACAGGGCCTACCTCGAAACTAGACTAAAACGATTGGAAGAGCAAAAAGTAAGCAACTATTGTAGTACTATTTTCGTTATTGATCGAATCAAGTTTCAACAAAGTTTATAAATAAGATTGTGATCGTACAAGGGCGTAGGCAGGGAGGGGGAGGGGTTGTAGAGAGGTGACAACCCCCCCTCTTTCGGGCCGGCATAAGTAAAAATTTGGGAGTTCACAAGGACAAATTTTAAAATTGTCTCGCGCTTCGCTCCACTTTTACTTTTTCATAGCTTTAAATTGATGTTTTTAATAAAGTTTTTGAAAATTTTTCGCGCTGTCGTGCGAATTTTAATGTTATACGTTTTTAAATCTAAAATTTTTCGCGTTGAATTTAAAAAACAATATAAATAAAAGCGAAAATAGTGATTTCGCGCGATGGTAAAAATTTTTACCCGGCTTTTCATTGTCTTTTTTAACGGTATTTTAAAAATTTGTAGTACAACCCCCTTTAAAAAATTTCTATGGAGTGTAGTGTAACCTCCCCCCCCCCAAAGCTTACACCGAAATCCTGTTACGTCCCTGTGGTAAGCGTAATGTTTATGTTTTTTTTAAATAGTCTAAAAACGTTTTTTAAATGCTTAAACTTGAAATGATTTAAATAATAAATAAATAACTAAATAAGTCAATGTATTGGTTAAACTATGACTAGTTATATTCTGCTGTCACCATAGGTGGGCAGGGGGTTATACCCTCCAAAAATTCGAATTTTGCTGACACCCCCCCCCCCTTAAATTTGGGGTACCCGGGGACACCCCCCAAATTCGCCTCCCGGAGAAAAATTTTTAAGCGTTATAAAAGGACTAAAAAAATTTTCCGCGCTTCGCGCGGGGTATTTATTTCCTTGTTTATGTCATATATTTCATTTTTTTTCCTATTATTCAACAAACATTAATTAAACATTATTAACGTTTTATTAACGTTTTAAACACCTGTTTTAAATGTAAAGGGATAAAAAAATTAAAAATTTTCTCCCCCCGGGGGGCATTCTGCCCCCCGGACCCCCTGCCAAGGCAAGGGGCTCTGCCCCTTGACCCCGCTGGTGGGCTCTCGCCCCCCAGACCCCTCTTTAGAGTTAGTATTTGCCCCCCCCCCCAGACCGCCCCCCCCCCAAAAATAAAATTCTGAGCACGCCACTGTTCTAGACCCCCCAAATTTTTATCCTTGGCAACCGAAAAGGGGGGTCGAACTCCAAATTTTTCTCTTTGCCGACCCAAAAGGGACCCCCCCCTGGCTACGCCCATGTATGTATATAATCTGTAATTAAATATAAGATTATGGATTAGAAAGCTTGTGATACTTGACTTTATAATCAAAACAATATAATTACTATTTTATTATTATGTAATTATAAAAAAAAACATGATTTCTAATCTAATTTTAAGAATATATAAACACATTATTATTAAAAGAATTAAAAAATAAAATTTATAAGTTGAAATAAGCATAAGGTCTTATTTTAATTTTACACAGTTTTAAAGCATTTATAAGCTTGTTTTACGTTTTTTACGCGTTTTAAGCCCATTTTAAAGCAGCGCGGAAATATTGGGTACATCCCCCCTCAAAATTTGGGTCTTGCCAGACACCCCCCCCCCTAAAATTTGACCCCCCTATACCCCCCAAAATCCGAGAGGTTGCCCACCTATGGCTGTTTGTCACTGTTGGCTGACTGCTTTGGTCTCACGTTTAAAATTTAATTTTTAACGTATTTCGTCAAATGTACACCGATGTTTTTTTTGGGGGGTATGGAGGGATCCACTCCCCCTAAAATTAAAATTTCGGACTGCCCCTAGAAACAATCCAGCGAGCCCCTCCTACCCCCAAAACTCGAAAGCGGTCCGGTCTGCCTCCCCCCTTCTAGCCAGGCTCACCCCTCTCCTCCCGACCAGTTTACAAGTATATTTTTTTATTTTGTGTCAAAAACACGGTTTTTTAGTAAAAAACTACTTTTTAGGCCTAAATAGTTTTTTTTTAAAAAAATTAGTACACGCTGTGCACGCCCCCTCCTTTTAAAAAAAATTGTATGAAGTGCAATGTCCATTTTCGAAATCCTAGCTACGCCCCTGCACACTTGTGCACGGTCTGGAAATCTCCCTGAATATTAGTGGTTGTGCCCATCCTCCCTTTTTTTGCTTTTATTGCTCCCCCCCGTCATAAGATGAAGAAGTGCTCCAAAAATTATGGCGCCATTTTTGCTAAATTTTAGCATTTTTAAGCCTATTTTAATGCAATTTAATCCATTTTAGACCTATTTTTACTTAAATTTAGTTTTTTTTTGTTCCTTTTTTCTCCTGTTTTTTCTCTTTTTCTCTTCTTGCGCCCCTGGTATATTGTTTCTCCCGTTTTAAAAAATCGCACCTCTCGTCTTCCATCTCCATTTCGGAATGCTCGCCGGTGTACATTCTGCCTATGAAAATAAATCAAAATTTTTAAAATTTTTTTTGTTTGGAGAAACGGTATTGCAAAGTCGTTTCTACTTGTTGTCTCTCGTATTTTTAGTTGGGAAGGATTAGTGGGACCGGTAAAGGCAAAGCTAAGCTGGAACCATACGTCTTCAAAAGCGACGTAAAGCCCTACGACACGGCCGCTGATTCCACAATCCCATCCAAGAAACGAAAATTCGAAGAGGACGAAGAAGAAGCAGCGGATGTTAAGCCGGACCTTCCGCCCGTCTCGGACCCTGCACCCCACAGGGAAGAAGAAGAGAAACCGAAGAAAAAGAAAAAGAAGATTAAGCAGGAACCAAAAGAAGAAGAGGAAGAAGGTTGGAGCACAATTTTTGGATAATTAAGAAATTTTAATTAGAATAATGAACAAAACAGTGCTAGGAAAAGGCGCAAAAACTCAGTAAAGTTCGTTTCTCGACAAACATTATTGATCAATGAGTTGTCCGAGTCTTATTCATAGGTGGACAGCCACTCGGATTTTGGGGGGTATAAGGGGGGGGAGTTAAAAATTAAGGGGTGGGTGTCCGGCAAGACCCAAGTTTTGAAGGGGTGTACCCAATATTTCTGCACTGTCTTAAAATGGGCTTAAAACGCGTAAAAAACGTAAAGCAAACTTATAAATGCTTTAAAACTGTAAACTTAAAATAAGATCTTATTGCAACTTATAAATTTTATTTTTTAAATCTTTTAATAACAATGTGTTTTTATATATTCTTATAATTAGATTAGAAATCATAGTTTTTTTTTAATAATTACGTAATAATAGAATAGTAATATTATTGTCTTGATTATAAAGTCAAGTATCATAAACTTTTTAATCCATAATCTTATATTTAATTAAAGATTATATACATACTTAGGCGTAGCCAGGGGGTTCTAGGGGGTCTAGACTAGACACCCCCCCTTTTTGGGTCGGTAAAAGGAAAAAATTGGGGTTAGACCCCCTTTGGGTCGCCAAGGATAAAAATTTGTGGGTCTAGAACGACCATTTTTAAAAAAGTTTCTCACGCTTCGCTCAGCGCTCCATTAATTATATAGTCTCCACCATACATGGGCAAGTTGGTCCGGAGTGGGGGGGGGGCAAGTTGGTCCGGAGTGGGGGGTTAACCCCAAATTAGGGGGGAGGTTAAAATCCGAGAAACGCAAAATACCCATATCGTTTTTTTTTTCTGGAGTGCATTTTACCCATATCGTTTTTCGATTTTAAAGGAAAAATAGGTTAAAAACACTAATTTTAGGTCAAAAAGCTCTTTTTATTGCATTTTTGGGCTTTTTATGGCTTAAAACATTCATTTTGACCTCAAAACTTAAGTTTGGAGGCAGTTAGAAGTCATTTTAAAGACATTTTTTTCTTCATTTTTCCAAAATTGGGGGGGTTAACTTTTTCTCCCCCCCCCCACTTCTTAGTGGGGGGGGGGGGGTTAAACCCCACTTCTCAGAATTTGGGGGGGGGGCGGGTTAACCCCCCCAACCTCTCCGTGCCCATGTATGGGTTAAACCCCAAATTAGGGGGCGGGGGTTAAAATCCGAGAAACGCAAAATACCCATATCGTTTTTTTTCTGGAGTGCATTTTACCCATATCGTGTTTCGATTTTGAAAGAAAAATAGGTAAAAAACGCTAATTTTACGTCAAAAAGCCCTTTTTATAGCATTTTTGAGCTTTTTATTGCTTTAAACATTCATTTTGACCTCAAAACTTAAGTTTGGGGGCAGTTAGAAGTCATTTTAAAGACATTTTTTTTCTTCATTTTTCCAAAATTGGTGGGGTTAACTTTTTTCTCCCCCCCCACTTCTGAGTGTGGGGGGGTTAAACTCCCCTTCTCAGAATTTGGGGGGTTAACCCCCCCAACCCCCCCGTGCCCATGTATGGCTCCACTTGCAAATTTGTATTACTTTGTTTTGTAATCTTGGTATGACCACGATAGACCCACCCCATTCTTAATGTTTTAATTGGTTTCCACTTCCAAATTTGTGTTACTTTGTTTTTTAATCTTGATACGACCACGCTGGACCCCCCTTTAGATTGTTATATAGTGGTATTAAAAATTTAAAGGTTAAAAGTAATTTTAAAAACATTTTCTGGCGCTTTTTTTTTATTGGTCAGCTGTAATTCAATGTACTCATTTTTTAGTTGTAATGTTTTGAAAATCCAAAATTTTAAGGTATCAAATTGTTTGTAAAAAATTTTTTCTTTGTTTTATACACTTATTTTTATTGAATAATAAAAAAATAATGAAGTAAATGACATAAACAAGGCGAAAAATTCTTTTTAGCCCTTTTATAACGCTTAGGTTTTGGACCCCCCTGGACCCACCCCTTTCGGAAATTTTGTTCAGGGTTGGATCCCCCTTTCCGAAATCTTGGCTACACCTATATACACATTATATATGTAGATATATATATTATAAAGATTATATACAGACCTGGGCACGGTCTGGAAATGCCCCCCCCTTTATATATATATATATATATATATATATATATATATATATATATACATATATATGTGTGTAAAAGATTATATACATAATGTAATACAGTAGATTAGTAATTAGTAAATAAAGTTTATTAAATAAAATTTAAAAAAAAAAAATTTTAAATGTCATTTTTCTCATTTTATGACATATAAGCCGTAATAATTCCATTTTTTAAAATATAAGAAAATTTAAAAATTTTCTCCGGAAGGCGAATTTGGGGGGTGTCCCCGGTACCCCAAATTTAGGGGGGTGGTGTCAGCAAAAACGGAAATTTTTGGGGGGTACAACCCCCCAACCCCCCCCCCCTGCCCACCTATGGTCTTACTTACGTTGCTTGTATTTTAGATTTTTAATTAATATTAGCGTGTTTTAATCAAAGAATGAGGGATTTTGTTATTTTGGTCAAAAAATAAAAACATAATAAATACTACAAATTCCTTTGTATTAATACAAGCAGCTGTAATTCGTTATTAAAAACGTAACATTATCATCAGCTGTTGAAAACGCATTATTTACTTGGTAGCGTAGTACTGTCGTAGGATTTTTATATTGTGCGACCGTCCTTGTCATACGACGTTGGTCTATTAATTTTTTGTGACAACATTTCCGTTTGACTATAAAAACGCATTTTTATTTCTTCGATTAATTTTCAGATTGTATCGAAACTCCTGATGCTGATGTTTCCACTGGAACTGAATTAGACACATCGCAAGCAAACGGAGAAGTTGAAGGTAACAAAAATTGAAAAAATTTAGACCATTTTTGTACCAGTTATAAGTAACATTGTAAAACATACACAAGCACGAGGAATTGGTGCGTGCGTATCTGCTGTTTTGTGCTTGTTTATCTCTTTCTCTGTGTGTGTTAAAATTTAGAACTCCTTAATATATTATCCATTTGCAAACTCCTTGGCCTCCTCTTTAGCCTTCCTACACCCATGCAACAAATGATACTACTTTTTCTTAATAATTTAAAAACTAAGTTAGACAAAGGGATGCACTGAGCACCAGATTTGAATTGTGAGATGAGCATTACTTAGTACTCACAATTAAATTAATTGTGAGCTTGAGCTTGGGTACTCACAATTAAATATGTCTAAGTACCAATTGGTTGGTATGAGCATTTGTGAGCCTGGCCAATTTTCAAAATATGCTTACGTAAAGCATGGATTTTAGGAATATCTTATGGCGGCGTAAGCACAGAAGTGATTAACCTTAGTCTCCGAAAATGGGGGCTATGGGGGGATACAGCCTCTAAATAAGATCAAGGGGCAAAAGAGCAGCAATGGGTCTTTTTGGACGGTTTGCGAAGGGCTGAATACTCCCCAGGGAGAAAATTTTTAATTTAAGACCATAAAACGCCAAGACAAGCCCATAAAAAACTGCGAAAAACTTGATTTCACTAACATATAAATTTCATATAAAATCAAGGTTTTTAATTAAAAAATAAATGTGAGGCATTTTGGCGTGTAAAAATGACAAACAATTATATTTAAACTATGAATGATTTATTGAAGAATTGTTATCAAACTACAACAAGGATATTTTTATCGATTTTATTGATTTATCAAGTTTTATTGCGATTTTTTAGCCAAAAGAGTTCTATAGTGATTTAAAAAACAAAATCTTTCAATACTAATACCAAAGGTCATACCTTTTGTATATTTAAATATAAAAGCCGGTTTGTAAAAAAGTGTAATATTGAAAACCAACACTTTTAATATTTTTTATCTATTTAGTTTAATCAAATTAAATTAAGGATAAATGTTTACTTTTACAGCAATGCAATTTTTGTGTAAGGAAGAAATCCAATAAGAAATAGAATAAAAAAATTAGAATAAATGGTTGTACTAATCATATGTTTTTATCAGGGACGTACGTACCCAGGGTTTCATTTTTTTGGAAGGGGGGGGCGGATTTCAGTACAAAAAATTTTCGCCCCCCAAAATTGGGGGGGGGGGAGGGACGGAGCCCCCCCCATAATCTTTGAAAAGGTTAAAAAAGCAGGGATAATCGTAATTAAAACTTTATAATACACTGTTTTTGGCTTAATAACGTATTATATAAGGTTTTTAGCAGTAAAAACATGTTTTCTTAGTTAAAATTACATTAGCAGAGTTTGGATTTCACAAAAAATTGATTTAAAGACCTTAAAGACCCCATGGCTACACCCACACTGTAAACCAAATCAGATGAGCTGCATCTCGATGTTTTTTAGGGTACTTATATGAAAAAAAATACCAAGTGTACTTTTTTCAATAACATTAAGCAAGATAAATGACAAGAAATATGCATACGCATAGTATGGAACTTGACCGCTGAGCGAAGCAAAGCGAAATTTTTTTTTTTTTTTTTGCTTTTTGGGGGTCAATTGTGGTACCAAAACTATTTTAGAGGTTGGCTCTGAACGATTAGCGAGGCACTAGAAAATTTTGAATTTTTGGCCTCTGAAAACCACCAAATTTTACTATCTAGCAACCATTTTGGAGGAAGGCGGCCGCCCCCCCCCCGCCCATGCATTATCCTTATTTTTTCTCCCATCTGACTATTTGGGGGAGGGGCGGCCGCTCCATCTGCCCCCTGGTTACGTCCTTGGTTTTTATAGCATCTAACATTTCACATGAATGTTTAATTATTGATTTTTATCAATTAATTTTCACAGGGTAAGATGGAGTATATTATTAAAAATCTTATTTTAAATTTAGTAACATTTTGCGCAAAAATGATGTGGAATATGGAATAAAACATTAAAGGAGCACTGTCACAAATCAAATGCCTATAACACCCTGAATGGACTACTCCTTTATTACAAAACCTATCCACCTTAAATTTAATATTTTGGCTTCTTCTGACCAATTCGACATTATTTGTAAATTTCAATTTAATCGTTTCAGCAGCAAAAAAGTTGCATGATCCAGCGTTATAGAAATTTGATTTGTGACAGCAGTGGCGTGCCCAGGATTTTATTTCGGGGGGACGGTCTGGGGGGTATATACTAACCCTGAGGGGAGGGGTCTAGAGGGCGGCAGCCTCCCAGAAATGGGGTGTCAGGGGGGTCCGGGGGGGCAGAATGCCCCCCGGGGGAGAAAATTTTTAATGTAAGGCGCTAAAATACACTAGAAATTTTAATTCCAAATGATAATTAATACAAAATTTAAGGTTTATTTATCCCTATACATTTAAAACATGTTTTTAAAACGTTAATAAAAGGTTAATAGTGTTTATAGTAGTTTTATTTAACATGTATGCCTTAACTATTGAGCGGCAAAATCGATAAAAACTAGAATAAATTGGCAATTTAAACTACCCGCAAAGCGGGAAAAATTTGGTTTTTTGACTATTAATAAATGCTTTTGGAAGGCATCAGAAAAGTTTCTGTATTCATAGGGTAGTGCATTTAATTTCGGCACTTTTTTGTTTTTCTGATGCAGCTTTCACGATACTGCGTTGCGTCACAAAAGTTTCACTGTGCAAAAGTAGTTTTTTTACTTAATTAAATCAGTTTTTAAAAAAATGGAAATTTGCCAAAATTAAATGTATGCATTTAATTTCGGCACTTGACAAACAATCGATTGTTTCTTAGTCAAAAAATCATCATTTTCAAAAATTTCAAAGCCTATCATTATCTCCAGACAGTTTTCTTTAATTTAAGCTTCAACTTGTTGTTCAACGTGTAATTGGCAAAAAGTTACAGCTAAAATGCCAAATGGTATCAAAATGAGCGAAATTTGGGAAAAAAGTGCATTTAATTTCGGCACTTTTTAAAAGACTTCCTTAATCGAGTTTAAGTGCAGTGCTATGACCCCTACACGTTTCAACGTTGTCTTTTAACTATTTACAACGACAATTTAACACCCGACCACTTAATTCAACCCGTTTTTACCTACAACAACAGACCTGTGCACGGTCTGGAAATGCCACCCCCCGTTTTATTGGAGGATTTGCCCCCCCCCCCCCGTTTTATCGCCCCTTCCCGCCAAAAAATGAAAAAGTACCCTAAAATTATGACGTCATTTTTAACCTATGATGACGCCATCATCGCGAATTTTTTGCAGTTTTTAGCCTATTTCAATGTATTTTAAGCCATTATAGATCTATTTTTTACCTTATTTTCGCTTTTTTTGTCCCTTTTTTCCCTTTTCCCTTCTTTTTTTCTCTTTTTTTCCCTTTTTTTCTCTTTTTTTCTTTTCCCTCTGCTTACCCCCCCGTTTTATTGCCCCCTCCCCGTTTAAAAAAATTGCCCCCTGTGCCCCCCCGTTTTGGCCGCGCCCCCCCCCCCCCCCAATAAACTACTGGGGAGGCGGCTTGCACAGGTCTGCAGCAATATGTGTGCCGAAATTACACTATTTTATTTTATAACGATTGCTCACCACAGACGCAACGTAGAACCACGGGGACTAAAATTCGAAAAATAGACTAAATTTTACCAGGACAGTTTGATTTTTAAACCAATTTATTGTGTAATCATGAAATGCCCATGTTCTAAAACGAGTAGCAATTTTATTTTTTATAAATCACAGTTTCACATGAAAATATCATAACATAACAAATAAAAAGCTCACGACAGTCATTTACATATAATTAGCTCTCATTTGAGCTGTCAAACGTATTCCGTCCAGGATTACCAAAGATAAAATCAAAAATGCACAATTTGGAAAAGTTCCGAAATTGAATGCATTACCCTATTTAAGAAAAAAATTTTCTCTCCCAAAATACAAAAAACGTAAGGGTCCCCTCTTACGAAAAAATGCGACTTCGCCGGATTTTTGGGGGGCGGCCTGGGCACGCCACTGTGTGAGAGTGTTCCTTTAAGTAATTATATCTTGCCAACGAAACAATCAATTTATGCGGAAATTTTATTAGTGTGTAAAAAATAAAAATGGAAATATTTTTTAACTCATGATTGTAATTCTTTTATGAATTGGCAGTTGGCACCTTTTGATTTTTTGTAGAAATATTACCTTGTGCTCCAAAATCTTGTAATATTTTTTTGTCGAACTATTTAAAAAGCCAAAAAGCCATTCTCTTTTACTAAGCAAATTTTAGTGCAAAAATTTATAAAAAACCAAAGTATTTTTATGTTCATTTTGAAACCTTGATTGGAAATTTTTACAAATTTTTTGTCCAGATGTGCTATTAGTGTTTTAGTGAAAAAAACTTTTTTTACAAAAAAAAAAACGATTTTTTGTTTTCCCTAAAACGGTTGGAAAATTTAAAATTAAAATTTGCAGAAGAACAATGCTAAATTTAAGTCTTTTTTAACTCTCTTATTTTTATTTAAATGAAAAAGTGTCGATTTTACTATTTTAAAATGATTTGTTTCGACAAAGTTTTCAACAACAAAAACTCAAAAAATATAATCTTATAAAATACCTGTCATTTTTGTTGAATGTTATTTTGTTGATCTTCACGTTTTACAAACAATGGGTACCAATCATACATGGGCACGGGGGGTTAACCCCCCCTGAATTCTGAGAAGGGGGTTTAACCCCCTCCCCACTCAGAAGTGGGGGGGGGAGAAAAAGTTAACCCCCCAATTTTGGAAAAATGAAGAAGAAAAAAATGTCTTTAAAAGGACTTTTAACTGCCTCGAAACTTAAGTTTTGAGGTCAAAATGAATGTTTTAAACAGTAAAAAGCTAAAAAATGCAATAAAAAAAGCTTTTTGCCCTAAAATTAGCGTTTTTATCTTTTTTTTTAAATCGAAAAACAATATGGGTAAAATGCATTAAAACAACGATATGGATATTTTGCGTTTTTCGGAGTTTAACCCCCCCCCCTAATTTGGGGTTTAACCCATACATGGGCACGGGGGGTTGGGGGGTTAACCCTCCAAATTCTGAGAAGGGGGTTTTAACCCCCCCCCCCACTCAGAAGTGGGGGGGGGAGAAAAAGTTAACCCCCCCAATTTTGGAAAAATGAAAAAAAAATCTTTAAAATGACTTCTAATTGCTTCCAAACTTAAGTTTTGACGTCAAAATGAATGTTTTAAACAGTAAAAAGCTCAAAAATGCAATAAAAAGAGATTTTTGACCTAAAATTAGCGTTTTTTACCTATTTTTTCTTTAAAATCAAAAAAACGATATGGGTAAAATGCACTCTAAAAAAACGATATGGGTAGTTTGCGTTTCTCGGATTTTAACCCCCCCTAATTTGGGGTTTAACCCTTCCCCCACTCCGGACCAACTTGCCCATGTATGGTAACCACCCCCATACATGGGCAAGTTAGTTGGTCCGGAGTGGGGGGGTTAACCCCCAATACGGGGGGGCGGGTTAAAATCCGAGAAACGCAAAATACCCATATCGTTTTTTTTTCTGGAGTGCATTTTACCCATATCGTTTTTCGATTTTGAAGGAAAAATAGGTAAAAAACGCTAATTTTAGGTCAAAAAGCCCTTTTTATTGCATTTTTGAGCTTTTTATTGCTTTAAACATTGTTTTTGTCCTCACAACTTGAGTTTGGAGGCAGTTAGAAGTCATTTTAAAGACTTTTTTCTTTATTTTTTCAAAATTGGGGGGTTAACCTTTTCTCTCCCCACTTCTGAGTGGGGGATTAAACCCCCTTCTCAGAATTTGGGGGGGAGGTTAACCACCTCCAAGCCCCCCCCGTGCCCATGTATGACCACCCCCCACTCCGGACCAACTTGCCCATGTATGGTAAGAGTTTGTTAAGAAAACTAATATTTTGAGAAATAATTTTTTAAAATCAAAATAAATCAGGGTGTTAAAATAAAGTTAAAAATATGACGCTTGTTCTTTTTTAAATATTTTTACACCAAAACTTTTCGCAGCAAAGAAGACATTGTTCTAGGATAAAAGCCTAAAAAATTCCTATTTCGGCCTTTTTTAAATGGTCTAAAGATATTTGAACAAAAAACAACAGTTACAAATTTTTGTAGCGCAAAAAAAATTTTGCTGAAAAATAGTCGAAATCGAAAAGAAAAATTCTTTACTGCATTTTTTTATTGGTTATTCTCACACACAACATGGTTTTTGTAGAAAATTTAGTTTTTTAAAAAAATGAAAGTGCAAAACCAGCAGATAAAACCATGGGATAAGTGAAAACATATTATGCAATTTATCAAAAAATGTAAACAATTAATTAAAACACCCTAGTCAAAATCCGTTGTTCTAAAGCAAAGGAATCCCCTGCGCATCAAAGGACACCCCGCGCATAAAGGGACGCCGGCATTTATGTCTAATAACGCGCCGCGCCTTTTTAATAACCGGCCCACACGACATTGTTTTAGCCATATTGGCACCTTCATTTTGAAGCCCTGTTTTGACGCTGCTCCTCCCACAACCTATTCCACGGAGCAAAACATATATGACGTGATCACGGATACTATATGACATTTTAAAGCTAAAAAAATTCTGAGGTGAATAAAAATGACATTTAAATGGATTGAAATTTATGCTGTTTTAATGGCATATTCTAACGAGGATTTTTATTCAGGAATTACATATCTGTTGCAATGTGGGAGACTAGTATATTTTATATTTTCATTTTATTACCAAAGCTGATTCAAGACACATATTATTAAACATAAAACTATATACACATGACTAGTAATCTTTCAGGAGAGCCACAGAGATTATCACCAGTAACCAATTAACCAATATTCTTCTTTTTACACCCTTTTATAGTAAATACCTTAATCTGTTTTTGTTTGCATAATAATCTCTTTTTATCGGGGGAACGCTTTTCATTCCTTAAGGTTCTGCCGGGTCGCTTTGATTCGCGAGCAGCCCCCCACCTGGCTGTCACTTCAGAGGCTTAACTATTGGATGGGATTAGGTGCTTCTTTGTACTTTTTATGAGAAACAGACTCCTATAAAGTTGTTTAGCTATGTCTTTATTTTAATGACGCCATTGAATGTTTATGAAACTAAATTATATTATTAGAAATTTAATTGTTAGCACTGTTCTTTTTGTTGTTCACTCTCCTCCCCTTTTTAAGATTGGCCGTCCCGGACAATATACTTTACAAATCTGCTTAAAAATACAAATTGATAAAAAATATAGGACAAAATAAATCTCAACAAAAAATAAGAACAAGGTGAGCTCCTGATTTTAGTTAAGTAAGAAATATTTTTGATATTTTAAATTACAACAAACTGATTTTAAGAATATACTGAAATATTTTAAAAAGATTATGATAAAGCTCGTGATCTTATTTTTATTCTTTGGGGCTGTTGTATGATAATTTTTTTACGGTCAGCCCAAACCTTAACTAGGCTCAGTGTTTGATTGGGGTTAAGCTGCCCCTATTTCTTCTATTTATAAGGGGAGGAGTGTAAACAGCAAAGAAAAGTCCTAACAATTATATTATTAGAAATTTAATTTAATTGTTAGGACTGTTTTCTTTGCCGTTCACACTACTCCAAGAGTATTTCATTAGAGCAAGACTCGTTCATTGAAAGAATCGTAAAATCTGATTTTTTTAGCTCGTAACAAGGCCATATTTCTATAGCCGAACCTCCTGCGCGGCGCGGGCATGAATTAATTTTTGTTTAAGAATTGCGCGTATTGCTAAGGTAGGCTCCGCCATCATTGAGGCTTTTAGTATTTCTACCATTACTGTCATGTTACGAAAAGAAGCTAGCAGAGCCTGTGCAAACGCAAATTGAATATTCTTTTTAGTAGTAAAGGAAAGCGCTTGTAAAGATGCAGCTGAAAGGGTTGTTGAAGCCGGACCTGATTCCATAAAATCAAAATTTTGTCGCTTAACACGCTTTAAAGCAAAACGTTTTGTCCTAAATATACTTGACACACTCTCTGACAATACTCTAAAAGGAATACCCTGATTAGATAAGAAAACTTTTCGCGATTTACATCGTTAGTTATTTTTGGTTTAGGAAATGATAAGGCTAAATTTCCGTCTTTAACTAACCAACTTGACTCAAAGCGATCAACTTTTAAAACCTTCCACGGTAACATGGAACATTTTTCGCGCATATCTGGTTCCCAATTTAAAAAGGCGCCTGAATCTAGCACGCAACTACCAGATTTGTATTGGCAAGTGACTTGTTACTTCGGCCGTGCTCTCCATAGCAGAAGCACCATGACGCTTATAAACTTTTGAAGGATATAAAAACAATTTTTAGCAGTGAATGTTTTCCATTTGCAGCAATCTTTGCCGCCGCCCGGGTAATCCCAATTTAAATCATTTTTAGTTTGCCATAATGAACCCTCCTGCGCTAATTTGCCGTCTGAACAAGTTTTCAATTCTACCATTCTTTTACACTCTTCTTTACTTACAGTTATTTCTTCTGTACTTTCTTTTTTTAAGTGCTCATCGGCAAAAAAGTAGGTAAAAACTTTTACGGTTTGAATTGTTTTTTTACAAACCCAAGCCACGCTCTTATATTGAACCAAATTATGCTTATATAATTGTAGGCGGGCCGGTTTTAAAACACTATTTTCAGATATGGGTTTAATTATGGCGGAACATTCTAAAGCCTTAGGTAATTTATAAACTATTTTTCCTTCATGACTTTGGCAAATCATAGGCATACCTGTTGCGACCGGAAGGATCAGAGTGATCAGTGTTAAGACCATACCGATGGCGGCAAATCCCAATCGTAATTGTTGGCCCCGTCCTTGATTTTTGCTCCCCAGGCAGGACTTTTCTGGCTGAAGACAACTGCTGATAAAGCCGTTGCTTACTGTGCCTGTAGCGATCGCGATGCTCCCGATTCCTATTAACGTTCACACATCTTTGGGAAAGTTTAATAGATGTTTTTATTTTTTTGGCTAAAGCTCACAATTAAGCTAATTAGCTTGGGCTAATTGTGAGCTTGAGCTTGAGCCTGAGATTTATTGTGAGCTTGAGCTTGAACTTAGTACTCACAATTAAATATAATGTGAGTACCAATTGTTATTGAGCATTTGTGAGCACCTCAATGCATCCCTAGCCAGACATAAAGGTGCGGTGCACAGTCAAACTTTTTGTTCTCATTTTTGATAATTTTTTGTAAAAACTTTACCACTGTCTCCAATAGCCCACAAAATTTTTTTCATCAAAATATCACCAGTGGTTTAGAGGATTTGAATCCACAAAAATCGCGTTTTTGCGATAATTCTGTACTTGAAAAATGGCGAAATTGGTATAGAAATTTAAATTACAAAATATACACCAAAAAAGCGGCTACTTTCTACTTTAATTTGATACATTGATTGTTAAAATTTTTTTTGATTTTTTTGATGAGTTTTTGGCAAAAAAAAATGATTTTTTTTGCCAAAAACAGGAAGCAATGGAAGTGGTTTGTTTGATTGATTGATTTATATAGTTTTCGTTGCTGAAAAGGCAGAATATCTAATTGTCCTTTCTTCCGCAATGCCGCCAGAAGGAAGAGGTATGGGAGACCTTTTTGCTTTTAACCCTCTGATTTGATATGGCAGACCGGGGCACTCCGCCCCCCCCCGGGGTTATAATGGGGGGGGCACGGGGGGCAACTTTTTTGAAACGGGGGGAGGTAAAAAAACGGAGGGGCAAGCAGGGGAGAAAGAAAAAAAAGAAAAAAAAGAAGAAAAAAAGATAAAAAAGAAGAGAAAAGGGAAAAAGGGACAAAAAAAGCGAAAATAAAGTAAAAATAGGTCTAAAATGGCTTAAAATCCATTTAAATAGGCTAAAAACTGCAAAAAATTCGCGATGATGGCGTCATCATAGGTCAAAAATGGCTTCATATTTTTAGGGTACTTTTTCATTTTTTGGCGGGGGGGGGCAATAAAACTGGGGGGGCAAAACATCCAATAAAAATGGGTGTGGGCATTTTCAGACCGTGCACAGGTCTGGATATGGGATCTGGATCTCGAGTCATCATCATATCATCATCATATCGATAATATCATCATATCGATATCATCATTAGTAGCAGCAGAATTCGCAGAAGACTTTTTTTGTGTAGATCTGCACTATACAGTGGCGTAGCCAGGGGGCAGCGGGGGCGGCCTCCCCCCCCCCCCCAAAAATCCGGCGAAGCTGGATTTTTTCATAAGGGGGGACCCTTACGTTTTTTAAATTTTGGGAGAAAATTTTTTTCTTTATATATAAATTCAGAAACATTTCTGTTGCGTTCCAAAAGCATAAAAATACCTAAAAAACTGAAATTTTTCACGCTTTGCGGAAAGTAAACATTAATTATTTTGTTAGTTTTTTTTAATTTCGATGGACTGTACCATTCAATACACCGCTAAGACACGTGCCTTTGCCTCAGATATTGAATGGCCATACTATATAGATATTAAAACTCATATATTATAAGATATTTAAGTTCGATAATGGCTGTTTTAAACCCCCTTAACAACGGTTTTTACACTTTTGGGATTGTCCGCCTTTCCACCTCCCCCCCATGATGAAGCGTGACAGTTTGTATAGATTTTTTTTTTACTTTTCCAATATTGAGTTATAAAAATTTAATACAAATCTTAGTGCATTCTAAAATAAGAAATTAATGAATATAAAAATTTATTCCTGCTACGCGGGGTAGGTCAGATTTATATATATACAGTAAAATTAATAATTATCAGTAATATTTTTTGTTATTATAACTTACACAATACTCATTTGAAAAATTTAAAAACATCAGAAAATAGATAGTTGTGTTATATACAATTTCATCGCCTGATAATTTTGAAGATCAGACATGTGCCATTGAGCCACCAGGACCGTGCTGACCTTCAGGCAGCACCATAGGTGGGCAGCCTCTCGGATTTTGGGGGGGGTCAAATTTTAGGGGGGGTGTCTGGCAAGACCCAAATTTTGAGGGGGGGGGTGTACCCAATATTTCCGCGCTGCCTTAAAATGAGCTTAAAACGCGTAAAAAAACGTAAAACAAGCTTATAAATGCTTTAAAACTGTGTAAAATTAAAATAAGGTTTTATTGCAACTTATAAATTTTATTTTTTTAATTCTTTTAATAAAAATGTGCAGTGGAGCAGTCAGGATTTCATTTCGGGGGCGTCAGTCTGGGGGAGGGGAGAAAAAGTGTTGTCAAAGCGGCGCGAAGCGCTGCCGCCTGCGCCGCGTAGCGGCGCCAGCCGACGCGAAGCGTCGGCCGGGGGGTTCGGGGGGGGGTGTCCCCCCAGCCGCCGGAGGCGAAAATTTTTTAAAATATATACTAAAAACGGCTTAAAAATCGTCTCCTGGTGATCGCGTGAACATACCTTTTACTTTTGTTTTTTTACCTAATTTCTACATAATTTTCTGTGATCTTAAAAATTCAGTCAGGGGGGTTCGGGGGGGAACAATGCTCCCCGAAAGGAGAAAATTTATAATTTGAGGCGCTAAAATACACTAGGAATTTTAATTCCAAATGATAGTAATTACAAAATTTAAGGTTTTTTATAGCTATACTATACATTTATAACATGTGTTTAAAATGTTAAAAAAAGATAATAGTGTTTTATAGTAGTTTTATTAAACATGTATGCCTTAACTACTGAATGGGATAATCGATTTGAAATTGAAAAACTAAGATAAATTGCCAATTTAAACTGCCCGCGTAGCAGGGAAATTTAAACTGCCCGCGTAGCGGGGGAATTTAAAGGTAATAAACGGTAACAAACGGTAATAAACGGGAAAATAAGGTAATAAACACTCCGCGCGAAGCGCGGAAAAATTTTTTAGTCCTTTTATAACACTTAAAAATTTTTCTTTGGGAGGCGAATTTGGGGGGGGGGTGTCCCCGACTACCCCAAATTCAAGGGGGGTGTCAGCAAAATCCGAAATTTTGGGGGGGTATAACCCCCCCAACCCCCCCCCGCTGCCCACCTATGGGCAGCACCCAACGGGCCTACGGGTACAAATCCTTTAGCTAAGACCATGGGTCCTTTTACCTACGGGTAAAATCCTTTATCTAAGACCTCGGAATGGGTGAACACTGCGCGCAGTGAACACTCTAACGTAAAGGTTGCCAACATTGTTATCAATGTTGGACGAAGAGCCTCAACCATAGGGGTGAGTTTTTTTTGCCACTCCTGGCTTGTCTCAGCGCCTGCCGTTTGTATAATCTGCATAGGGGAGATAAGTTTCAGGTAATGCAACAACAACAAAAAAAAGATCAGACATAATTGTTCAGAAATTAGGTAAAAAAAACAAAAGTAAAATGTATGTTCACGCAAACACCAAGGGACGATTTTTAAGCAGTTTTTAGTACATATTTAAAAAAAAATTGCGCCTCCGGCGGCTGGGGGGACATCCCCAGACCCCCCGGCCAACGCTTCGCGTCGGCTAGCGTCGTTACGCGGCGCAGGCGGCGTCGTTGCACGCCGCTTTTGTGGCACTTTTTCTTCCCCCAGGCTGCCCCCCCCCCCCGAAATGAAATCCTGGCTACGCCACTGGCACTATACTGTGGGCTTTTCGTCATGAAAAGTAGCCGTTCAACAATGAATTTGTAGGTAGAAGAGAATTCGGTTCTTGTCGGTCTTCTCCTGTGTATAAACAACTGTTTGGGACCCTAAATGATCTTGTCTTCTTACAATTATATACTTCAGAAAATATTATTAGAGGTTAAAAAAATACAATATTAGGATAAATTCTATCGAATTTATGTTTTTTTAACCTCTACAAAACATCTATCTGCCACAAGTTTGGTTTTATTTATATCTTTTCCCTTTGTTTCTTACCAAAAATGTACTTTGTGCTTGTTGTTGATACATTACCCGAAATTTATCTTCCCTATGCAGATTATGCGAAGGGAGGGGTCGACCCGGGGTGCGAAATTTTGAAATCTAGAGGGGGGGGATCAGGTGTGGTCCGGTGTCCAAAGCAAAACAGTTTTAAACCGTAATAACTTTAATAATAGTTCTTTTTATAGGATAATACTACATTTTATTGAATAAAAAGCGATATTTAGGTATAAAAAGTGTGTAAAAACATGAATTTGTGTTAAAAATTTACGTTTTTGCAAGAAAATTTAGTATAAAAAAGTACCTAAAATTTTCTCAGGAGGGAGGGGGGTGTCAGATTTCAAAATCTAGAGGGGTCAGGGGTCAAAAATTTGAAAATTTGGGGGAGGGGGCCCCCCTGGATTTTTTTTTCTAGGGGAGCCCCAAAATTTCGAGGCAAGGGGGAAAGGTGGACCCCACCCTACCTCCCCCCCCCTTTGTTCATCTATGAATATAGAGCTGTATTTGTCCACTGGTTTGCTAAATGGAAAACTGCCATTTGTGGCCGATGTACAACAACCTTTTTTCTAGCCATGCCAAGCTGGACTCATTTCTATGAAACCCGTAGGCCCGTTGGGTGCTGCCCAAAGGTCCTGGTGGCTCAATGGCACACTTAGGTGCTGCTGTCAGAGAGAGATGTATCGGGGATGCATTAAGCAGACCTGTGAGCGGTCTGAAAATGCCCCCCCGTTTTATTGGAGGATTTGCCCCCCCCGTTTTATTGCCCTCCCCCCGTCAAAAAATGAAAAAGTACCCTAAAAATATGACGCCGTTTTTGACCTATGATGACGCCATCATCGCGAATCGCGAATTTTTTGCAGTTTTTAGCCTATTTCAATGTATTTTAAGCCATTTTAGACCTATTTTTACCTTATTTCCGCTTTTTTTTGTCCCTTTTTTCCTTTTCCCTACTTTTTTTCTCTTTTTTTCTCCTTTTTTTCTCTTTTTTTTCTTTCCCCCCTGCTTGCCCCCATTTTATTGCCCCCCGGTTTCAAAAAAGTGGCCCCCCGTGCCCCCCCCCCCATTTTGGAATTGCCCCCCCCCCCCGTGTTAACCCCGGGGGGGGGGGGCGGTGCACATGTCTGCATTAAGCATCGAACACCTCTGGCGGCAACCAGCCACACGCCACATACTAATGCACAATCAAATACGTTATTAATAGCCTTAAGGTCTCTCCGGACAGTTTTCTTAAGTATGGAAAATCGCGATTTTTGGCATACGAGATCTCGTGAAATACAGTAATATTTCACTAAAAAATTTGTATGAGTGTTAAAAAGGCAGAAATATCACGATTATAAAGTAAACATTCATTATATTATTGTAAGTAATTGAAATAATTGATATTAAAAATGAAATTGCAATGAATTTTTTTTAAAACCCTTAAAAACATTTACTGCACACTATTTATTTAAAAAATACTTCCAATAGAGAGACACAGTTACCTTCTTTTACGTACGTAAAAATTAAACTGAATATTGTTGTATTTATGGTTTAATAAAGAATTTTCCGTGAAAAATGGGGGTTAATTTTTTCAAAATTTCGTTAAAACTTCGATTTAATTTAATTTGGTAAAATTTAAAGCTCCAGATAGTATATTTCTATTGAAATTTATAATTTTTGGAAGGCCATAATATCTTTTGTATTTTTTAACGCATAAATAATTCTGTCGTGCGTCGTGCGTTTTATTGATTTATTTCAGAGGGTGTGTTTATAAATCGCTTTTAGAGCTCATCGTCCCATGGTAGCAGTGGTGTAGTCGGTTAGCGCTTCCTCACCTTTTGAAAGGTCCCGAGAACGATTCCCACATAAAACAGATTTGGGCACTTTTTTTGATTTTAATAATGTTTTTTTTTTATTTTTTTAAAATTTTAAAAATTTATTTCACATAAATTCAAAAAATATCATTATTTTAAACAGGATTTGTTGTCTGTTTTTCGCCAATTAGTCAAATTTTTGTCATTTGAATATCTTAAAATATTATAATAACCAAAAGTATAATAATTCAAAAATAAATTGTGTGTAAATCAAAATGGGTAATTTTTGCTTCTTATTGCAATTGATTTACTACTGACCGCTCTGCAATAAAAACTGCCCGGAGAGACCGGAGAGAAGTTGTTCTTTTTAAAGCATATAAAAATGATAAAGTTTGTTTGCTATTTTTAAAGTTATAATATATAATAGAAACGGAAGGTGTTCGAACTTTTTAGAGTGATTTTGTTTATAGCTTTAATAA
>JASAMX010003790.1:0-37006 GCA_030248175.1 Microlaimidae sp. YZB2_3 | reverse complement strand
ATATGTTGGTCAGTTTACGTATTGCTCTTAGGTATTGTTATTGATACATAAACTTAATTTTTTCCCGCTTGCAAACAAAATTTATTCTATGATTTACTCATAATTTTTACAAACGATAGCTAAAAAAATCATTAATTTCGTCTGAATGAATTACTTTAAAAGAATCGAGTTTATTAAAAATGCCGGTAGCGAATCGGGCAGGGAGCGAATTCTCCAGGGAGCGAATTGTCCCTAATGAAGTAGGTTTGATAAGATTTGCGTTTATAAAAACTTCCAGGAGCGAATTGTCCCGGAGCGAATTGTCCTTAATGAAGTTGGTTTGATAAGATTTGCGGGATTTGTCCCGGGAGCGTATTGTCCCGGAAGCAAATTGTCCCGGGAGCGAATTGTCCGGGAGCGAATTGGCGGGAGCGAATTATCCCCAATTCCCTTTGATGCGCGGGGATTCCTTTCGTTTAGAACAATGGGTTTTGACCAGGGTGTATCTTCTAATTATTATTTTATTTGAAAAAAAATATAATTGAATTATCGATTGCGCGGGAGCGCTACACGGCGATTCAGCCCCACGGCACCACTCCAACTATAATTAGTAAACGTGGGTAAATTTTGTAATTTATATCCTTCTTTTCATTATTAACTAGCCTTGAAAAATGCTCTAAGAATAGAGCAGGAAAAAGGGGCTTTTTTCCCCGGGCGTATGTTTAGACAGAAAAGATGTGGACTAGGCTGAGATGGACATTATGTGGACTATAGGAAATTTGCATTTGGTTTGTGCAGCTGCTCACTAAATAAAAATTTCTACCATAAGATAATGATTTGTTTACACATTGATCTAATCACACAGCACTGTTGCGTTTTTTTAGTTTGATGAAATGTCAATTTAAAAAATCATACTCACAGCAATCTTTGGCAAGCGCGAAATCGCCACTTTTTCAATTAGAAGATTATATTTGGATGTCTAAGAAACAACTATAAGTTTGAAAAAGTGGCGATTTCGCACTTGCCAAAGATTGCTGTGAGTATGATTTTTTAAATTGACATTTCATCAAACCAAAAAACGCAACAGTGCTGTGTGATTAGATCAATGTGTAAACAAATGATTATCTTATGGTAGAAATTTTTATTTAGTGAGCAGCTGCCCAAACCAAATGCAAATTTTCTATAGTACACATAATGTCCATTGCAGCCTAGTCCACATCTTTTCTGTCTAAACATACGCCCGGGGAAAAATCGCCCGTTTTTCCTGCTCTATTCTTAGAGCATTTTTTAAGGCTAGTCTACCACTTTTTTGAATTAAATTAAAAAAATAACCTAATAAACTATAGTTTTAGCTGCGCAATGACATATGTTTAATTATTCCGTTGCCGAGATACACTTTTTTAAATAAAAAATAATAAGAAAAAAGAAAATAAATTTAAATTACAAAATTTACCCACGTTGTTTAATAATAGTTAGTGCGGTGTAGTTGCGCTCCAGACAAAGTTTACCTACGTTCTCTAAATATAGTTGGCGCGATCCCGTGCGCCAATGATTGCAATTATAATTTTTAAAGTAAAAATAATAATAATAAGAAGATGATGAACATGAATTACAAAATTTACTCACGTCTCTAAGTATAGTTGGCACGGTGCCGTGGGTTAAATCGCAGTGTGGTACCCCCGCACCACCGATGATTACAGGCGCGTGGCGCTCCCGCGCTACCGCCGCTTATTATTATTTTTTAATAAATAAAACTTTGAATTAATTTTGTCATCAGAATTGCAAGAATTAAAAAAAGTAATCTGTTGTTTTTGCCGTTTTCCGCGCGGTTGAAGCAGATGGCGCTGGGAACTGGTTCCGTTTCTGCCACCAATTAAAACCGGTCTGTTTTTTTGTGCGGTTTCTATGAGGGGATGTTGGTTGTCTGCTCTGTACAATCCTTATTGTTGCCAAAAGGCTGTTAGGGTAGTGCATTTAATTTCGGCACTTTTCCCAATTGGGCATTTTTGATTTTGGACTATGGCTTTGGTAATCCTGGACAAAATACGACGTTTCATAACTCAAATGAGAGCTAATTATGTAGATGACTGTCGTGAGCTTTTTATTTATTATGTTATGATATTTTCATGTGAAATTATGTGATTTATAAAAAATAAATTTGTTACTCGTTTTCAGAACATGGGCATTTCATGATTACACAATAAATTGGTTTAAAAATTAAAATGTTCTGGTAAAATTTATTCTATTTTCCGAATTTTTAGTTCCCGTGGTTCTACGTTGCGTCTGTGGTGAGCAATCGTTATAAAATAAAATAGTGTAATTTCGACACTCATATGCTGCAGGTAAAAACGGATTGAATTAAGTGGTTGGGTCTTAAATTGTAATTGTAAATAGTTAAAAGACAACGTTGATATGTGTAGGGGTCATAGCACTGCACTTAAACTCGATTAAGGGGTCCTTTTAAAAATTGCCGAAATTAAATGCACTTTTTTCCCAAATTTTGCTCTTTTGATACCATTTCGCATTTTAGCTGTAACTTTTTGCCAGTTACACGTTGAACAACAAGTAGAAACTTAAATTTAAAAAAAACTATCTGGAGATAATGATATAGGCTTTTAAATTTTTGAAAATGATGATTTTTTTACTGAAAAACTATCGATTGTTTGTACAGTGCCGAAATTAAATGCACATATTTAATTTCGGCAATTTTCCATTTTTTTAAAAACTGATTGAATTAAGTAAAAAAATACTTTCGTACAGTGAAACTTTTGTGACGCAACGCAGTATCGCAAAAGCTTCATAATGAGCTATCAAACATAAAAATCGGGCCATACAATGAAAAGTTACATTGGAAAAACAAAAAAGTGCCGAAATTAAATGCACTACCCTATTGTGCGGTTGGGAGTTTTTATTTGTCAATTTTTCAAATTTTTTATTTTGATCAACAAATCGATAACAAGGACCTAAATGAAAAAAGTGCTTCCTAAGAAAGTTGCGTAATTCTTTTTTCTTTCTAATGAGCCCATGTTTATTTTTGATCAATCAGTAACGAATGAGGAATATCGCTTTTAAGGATGGAGCGTTGGAATAATAATAATAAGAAGAAGAAGAAGAAGAAGAAGGTTTTGAATTTCAAAATTTACCCACGTTCTCTAATAATGGTTGGCGCGGCACCACGGGGCTAAATCGCCCCGTGGCGCTCCCACGCCACCCATGATACTAAAAAGGCGAGGGCCCTCCGGGCCCTCTAATCTGCCAATATTTAAACAAACCTTAAAGGTTTTTCATTAATAATTTTTAAGCGTAAATTAATTTTACTTCTTAATAACAAACGGGTTTGATTTTTTTAAACCTACATTGCAAAATAATCCTCCATCAAAACTATAGTTTGAAACAAATAAAATCTAACTTAACACAGCTAACATGAAAACAAACATGGATTTATACAGTTAACCGTTTGGGATTTTTTTAAATAACAATTCACTACCAATTTACTACCAATTCAAAACATGGGTAATATTTTTTCAAAAAATGACAGCGAAGTGCGTGTGATTAGAGGAAAAAGCGCGCTGACTAAAACTTGCGCATATGAATATCAGTTATACCATACCTGTCCGATAAATGAAACAAACAAGTTTTTTTAATATTAAAAGTAATTAAATCAAATTTGTGCATTTTTAAACTCTTGGTTAACATCGAGCGGAGTAAAATTATTATTTTACAAAACATAATAAGAATAGAGCAGGAAAAAAGGGCGATTTCTCCCCGGGCGTATGTTAAGACAGAAAAGGGGGAATGGGAAAAAAGCACGCTAGTTAAAATGCACCGCCGCGAAAAAAAGGGGCCGACTACTGTAAAGCACCGACAAACTATGAAATAACGCACCCGCCTATGAAAAAAACGCCCCATGGCGGGAAAAATCAAAAAGAAAAAACGCACCCTAGAAAAAAATGCAAAAGTTCAAACTGCAAAAGTTTTATGGTTCAATTCAATTAAATTAAATTTTTATTAGTTATGAAATAAGACGTACAAAAAAGGACGAAGCTTTTAAAAGCAGCTGAGCTCCGAGAAATATCACTTGTTCAAAAAGGCAATCACAAACTGAGCCTTTGACGTGTTTCGCAATAAAATTAGGTTTAATTAAATTTTATTTAGTAGTTAATTCCACTTTAAAACTGAACTTTTCTAATAACCAATTATTTTTTACACCTCCTCTTCCAAATTTTGTTAAAAAGTATTATAACAAATAATTTTTAATTTTTTTACTTGAAAAACCTCAAAGATAAAAAAAAACGTAAAAAAGAGCATGAAAGAGTCAGTTTTCTTTCTAAATTTGTGTAAAGAGGTAACAAAAAAAACCACTAAGTAAGCACTAAGGCTTAGTTCACACCAGAGTGACATCGGTTAAAACGGAGAACGCGTTTTCACTTGTCACTGCCACCTAACATAATTCCTCCTAGTTTTAAGTGTAATCCACTTTGCAAACTAAATTACACACAATCGCGGCCCGCATTCTTCCGACCCGGAAAAAAAGTTAACCGCACACATAAAATATAATCAAAAATGAGCCACAATCAGTTATTATGTAGAAGTCAATGTTATATATTTTATTGTGACAACGAAAATATGTAGAAAGATGAGCCATAACTGTTTACACTGTCAAACAGAAAAGGAAGGAAAGCGAAATTTTTGCAAAACAACGTAAAGTCCCTCAGTTAGCAACTTTTTGCTCTGGTTTCTCTACCTGCACCTGCATTCACCTCGCTTAAAGCAGCAGCATAGGGTAGTGCATTTAATTTCGGCACTTTTTTGTTTTTCCGATGTAACTTTTAACTGTATGGCCCGATATTTATGTTTGATAACTCATTTTGAAGCTTTCACGATACTGCGTTGCGTTACAAAAGTTTCACTGTACGAAAGTATTTTTTTTACTTAATTAAATCAGTTTTTAAAAAAAAATGGAAAATAGCCGAAATTAAATATGTGCATTTAATTTCGGCACTTTACAAACAATCGATTGTTTCTCATACAAAAAATCATCATTTTCAAAAATTTAAAAGCCTATCATTTATCTTCAGACAGTTTTCTTTAATTTAAGCTTCTAGTTGTTGTTCAACGTGTAACTGGCAAAAAGTTACAGCTAAAATGCCAAATGGTATCAAAATGAGCAAAATTTGGGAAAGTGCATTAATTTCGGCACTTTTTAAAAGGACCCTCTTAATCGAGTTTAAGTGCAGTGCTATGACCCCTACACATTTCAACGTTGTTTTTTAACTATTTACAACTACAATTTAACACCCGTCCACTTAATTCAATCCGTTTTTACCTACAGCATATGAGTGCCGAAATTACACTATTTTATTTTATAACGATTGCTCACCACAGACGCAACGTAGAACCACGGAGACTAAAAATTCGGAAAATAGACTAAATTTTACCAGTACAGTTTAATTTTTAAACCAATTTATTGCGTAATCATGAAATGCCCATGTTCTAAAAACGAGTAACAAATTTATTTTTTATAAATCACATAATTTCACATAAAAATATCATAACATAACAAATAAAAAGCTCACGACAGTCATCTACATATAATTAGCTCTCATTTGAGCTCTCAAACGTCGTATTCCGTCCAGGATTACCAAAGATATAGTCCAAAATCAAAAATGCCTAATTGGGAAAAGTGCCGAAATTAAATGCACTACCCTATTACAGCCGAAAATATAACTTCAATTGTAAAGCTATTTGTTGTTTTTACATTAAAAAATATGTATGTTAATGCAAATAAAATTAACCCATCCAGTTGCAGCAGCTCTATATTGGGAGGTAAAATGTCTAGCAAAGAGAGGTTCCTAATAAGGTTTGTTTTTTAAGATTTCAAAATTCATTTTTCCAAGCCATTTGGGGCCGGTCCACTAAACGCGTGCTGACTAGGTGCTAGGTTAGCACGTTGTTTGAAACTCTTAATAATAAAACATATAACTCTTTTGTCTGCATGGCATAAATTAATATTTCATTAATTTTATAATTAATTTTTTATAAACAGAAGCTAATAAGGCAATAACCCTTACTTAAGAGTTAAATTTAAATTTTCTTTGTCTTTTATGTTTTCCAGCAATATATTAATTTTCTATTTAGGATAGATAATCTCAAATACATTGCTCTTCAAAAATCACCAAAAAAAACCGAGTTAAAACTACTGAAAGTTTGAAGCGGCTAGTGCAAAAAGCATCTAGGGTAGTGCATTTAATTTCGGCACTTTTCCCAATCGGGCATTTTTGATTTTGGACTATATTTTTGGTAATCCTGGACAGAATACGACGTTTGATAGCTCAAATGAGAGCTAATTACATGTAGATGACTGTCGTGAGCTTTTTATTTGGTATGTTATGACATTTTTGTGTGAAATTATATGATTTATAAAAAATAAAATTGTTACTCGTTTTCAGAACATGGGCATTTCATGATTACGCAATAAATCGGTTTAAAAATTAAACTGTCCTGGTAAAATTTAGTCTATTTTCCGAATTTTTAGTCCCTGTGGTTCTACGTTGCGTCTGTGGTGAGCAATCGTTATAAAATAAAATAGTGTAATTTCGGCACACATATTGCTGTAGGTAAAAACGGGTTGAATTAAGTGATCCGGTGTTAAATTGTAGTTGTAAATAGTTAAAAGACAACGTTGAAATGTGTAAGGGTCATAGCACTGCACTTAGACTCGATTAGGAGGGTCCTTTTAAAAAGTGCCGAAATTAAATGCACTTTTTTCCCCAATTTTGCTCATTTTGATACCATTTGGGATTTTAGCTGTAACTTTTTGCCAGTTACACGTTGAAAAACAAGTAGAAGCTTAAATTAAAGAAAACTGTCTGGAGATAATGATAGGTTTTCAGACATGTGCACTGCCCCCCCCCCCCGGGGTTAAAACGGGGGGGGGGCAATAAAAAGGGGGGGGGAAGCCGGGGGGTACGAAACAAAGAGAAAAAAAGAGAAAAAAAAGAAGGGAAAAGGGAAAAAGGGACAAAAAAGCGGAAATAAGGTAAAAATAAGTCTAAAATGGCTTTAAATACACTGAAATAGGCTAAAAACTGCAAAAAATTCGCGATGATGGCGTCATCATAGGTCAAAAATGGCGTCATATTTTTAGGGTACTTTTTCATTTTTTGGCGGGGGGGGGAGCAATAAAACGGGGGGGGGGCAAATCCTCCAATAAAACGGGGGGGGGATTTTCAGACCGTGCACAGGTCTGGGTTTTTAAATTTTTGAAAATGATGATTTTTTGACTGAGAAACAATCGATTGTTTGTAAGTGCCGAAATTAAATGCACACATTTAATTTCGGCGATTTTCCATTTTTTTAAAAACTGATTTAATTAAATAAAAAAACTACTTTCTTACAACGAAACTTTTGTGACGCAACGCAGTATTGTAAAAGCTTCAAAATGAGCTATTAAACGTGAAAATCGGGCCATGCCGTGAAAAGTTACATCGGAAAAACAAAAAAGTGCCGAAATTAAATGCACTACCCTATTTAGACCAAAACTGATTAGAATGAAACTTTATACAGAAAAGTAGCATAAAAATGTGGAGCTCCGAAAACCGTTGTTCTGCTGGACGAAATGTGGTAAAGCAATCATCAGCATTGCATAGGGTAGTGCATTTAATTTCGGCACTTTTTTGTTTTTCCAATGTAACTTTTTACTGTATGGTTTGATTTTCATGATTGATAGCTCATTTTGAAGCTTTCACGATACTGCGTTGCGTCACAAAAGTTTCACTGTACGAAAGTATTTTTTTACTTAATTAAATCAGTTTAAAAAAAATGGAAAATTGCCGAAATATGTGCATTTAATTTCGGCACTTTACAAACAATCGATTGTTTCTCAGTAAAAAAATCATCATTTTCAAAAATTTAAAAGCCTATCATTATCTTCAGACAGTTTTTTTAATTTAAGCTTCTACTTGTTGTTCAACGTGTAACTGGCAAAAAGTTACAGCTAAAATGCCAAATGGTATCAAAATGAGCAAAATTTGGGAAAAAATGCATTTAATTTCGGCACTTTTTAAAAGGACCCTTTTAATCGAGTTTAAGTTCAGTGCTATGACCCCTACACATTTCAACGTTGTCTAACTATTTACAACTACAATTTAACACCCGACCACTTAATTCAATCCGTTTTTACCTACAGCATATGAGTGCCGAAATTACACTATTTTATTTTATAACGATTGCTCACCACAGACGCAACGTAGAACCACGGGGACTAAAAATTCTGAAAATAGACTAAATTCTACCAGGACATTTTAATTTTTAAACCAATTTATTGCGTAATCATGAAATGCTCATGTTCTAAAAACGAGTAACATTTTTATTTTTTTGTAAATCACACAATTTCACATAAAAATATCATAACATAACAAATAAAAAGCTCACGACAGTCATCTACTTATAATTATCTCTGATTTGAGCTATCAAACGTCGTATTCTGTCCAGGATTACCAAAGATATAGTCCAAAATCAAAAATGCCTAATTAGGAAAAGTGCCGAAATTAAATGCACTACCCTATATAAAAATATTTAGTTAATTTTTTAAACCATTTTTTACAAAATTTGCAAAAGATATAATATTACATTTAGACAAAAATTTTATCATATTAAGAAATTTGATTTATGTAAACACAAAGTATTTTTTATGTTTTAGGAAATCATATTTATCAGTATATAGTTTAACTTTTGTTGGTTTTTCTGAAGAGTCCACAGTACAATTCCCAATATATAATGCAAGGCATTTTAAGTTTTGGATTTCACATCAGTTTTAACCCATAATTTTCCCTGCTTTTTGTCGTTTTACGAACAGAAACTATCTCAACGTGTTTCTATCGGTCACAAAAACTTTAAAAAATTTCTGAAAAGTTGAAAGAAAATTTTTTATTATGTTCGTCGCTAAGATTAAAAATCATTTAAAAAAAACTCTATCATTTAGTTAATTCTACCATTAATACAATCGCAGTGGATTTTTTTTTTGTTAAAACAATAAAAAATGTGGCTTATTTTTGTATAATTTAGCCTTGTGGATCTCTGTATGTTTTAATCCTAAAATGCATGTTTTACATGCATACCTTAGCATTGAAGTTTATGTGGGTTAACTTTTTATTTGGTTGCCAGAATTAAGACCTTTAATGAATGTTTCTATTAGATCAATTGTCCTAAAAGCCTATTAACTCGACATCAAGTCTTGTTAACCGCCAGCCAAATAGCAACTACTTTTCTACATTGTATATTTTAGACGTGTATACCAAATAGCAAAATTTTTATCAATCGACCAAAGTCACGTAATGAATATTTAGGTTTTGAAGCGTTTGCAATTGCCGAATCACCTTAATTTTTGGTTAGAAAACTACTTAACGTACTATTACTGAACTGAACATCATACGGAGCGACCAATCAGCTGCGTGCCAACTGTTGTCATGCAAATTAAACCACATCGTACGCAAATTATTCTTAACGTGACTTTGGTCGATATTCACGTTGCAGTTTTTTGAATCGGCGTTTTTGTTATAAAATGAACAAGAAAATAATCAGATTTTTGTTTTAGACTATAACGTTCAACATAAATTCGAACTTGAGCTCCTTAGTAATGATTTTCGTACGGCTAATTTTTTTGTCCTGCTTAAATAGCCTTTGATGTTGTTCCTGGTAGATGTGAAAGTGAAAGTTTCATTCTAACCGTATTTTTCGTTTCAAAGATGATTCTTTAGTAGTCCAAAAATATATATTTCATTTTTTTTTTACCTTTGAGTGACTAATCGCGACAAAATACCTTTTTTGAAATTGTTGGTTATAAATTTTATTTGTTAAAAACAGGACACTAGTTGTAAGCTTATGATGACCGATCGCAATTTCGGGCACCATATACAAAGAAAATGACACAAAAATTTGTATAAATTTAAGAGCTTGATTTATGAGTTTTTACCACGTTGCACTAATAACAAAGATACGTGATACGACACCGATAAAACGTTTACAACAAGAGTAATCAAAGACTACCGATGCCCCGCCCCAATGACTGACCACTCACTAATGACATAGTTTATATAACGGGAAAAATAAATATACAGCACCTGTTTCCGATTTTTTTGAATTATAAAAAAACAAGATTTTGTGATTTTACGCCTAAGAAGTTTCAAACAGCACAGTCATTTTGGTTTTCCTTCGTCAAACTCAATCAAATCACATGACGGCCGTGTATAAATGAGCTTA
This sequence comes from Microlaimidae sp. YZB2_3, assembly GCA_030248175.1. Lineage (NCBI taxonomy): Eukaryota > Metazoa > Nematoda > Chromadorea > Desmodorida > Microlaimidae > Microlaimidae sp. YZB2_3. The sequence continues at coordinate 26,767 of JASAMX010003790.1, read as the reverse complement.
GTTCAGTACCGTATGACATCAGGCGTAAAAACAAAACAACAAACAATCTCCCTAACGCCAGGAGCAAAAAAATTAGTTAATTACGGGGGAAATAGGTGGGGGCGGCAAAAAAAAAACGGCGGGGGAAATGGCGGCGGGGGCAGGCGGACTGGCGAAATTTTCGGGAAAAATTCCGCGCCGGGGGACATTTTTGGGGAAAATTCTGACCCGTCGGTTGTCGGCAACACTGGATGGGACGGCACCCCGTCGTCCTGTCGTGGTTCCGAGCAACCGTGGTTGAAGTTAAAATCCCGCAGGTGTTCCTTGTGCATTTTATGAAAAGCGCCGGATGTCGGTGAGACCGAAGGAGGGATGGCGCTGTAGTTTTTCGCGCGATTAGCTTTTGTTTCTGATTTCTGCTGTTTTTCCGTTGTGGGAAAACTTTTTATTCTCATGTCGACGTCGTCTCGGTAAGCACTGGAAACTTTGCTTAGGGGCGCACCGAAATCTTTGTGATCCTCAACACCTGAGAGTTCTCTGGTGGCTTTAATTCTCATGTCAACATCTAATTTGGCGGCCGGTTTTCCGAAGGAAAAAGATTTATTATTAACAGCATTTGCATCGCTAGTTGGGACCACAGACTTCATTTGCTTCCACGCACCTGGCTGGGAAGCACAAAGTTTTTGCTCCACCATACTTTTGACACCTAAATAGCTTTTTAGAGTATTAATTAACTTGTTATATTTACAACAATAATAATAAACACTTTCTTTCAAGCGTTGGCCAATCTTTGGAAACATAAATTTCAGTTTAAAAAATACGCCCTGATAAATTTTCAATTTGTTAAATACACAAAATAAGGCTACAGATCAAAAAACAAACAAGAAAAAAAGCTGGTGTAATATTGTTTTCCATGTTTTTGTAAATAATCATATAAGTAAGTTAATAGATTACATATCTTACGACCACGACCATTCCCGGTCTATTCGTAATTCGTAAAATCAAGAATATATAACACAAGAGAATTTCCGACTGTACACTAAATTTTTGACCAAAATTTTGCCCAAAAAACAAAAAAATGCAAAACTTTGTGCGACTTTTCTCGCAAAAATACGCCATTTTCTGCTCTTTTTCTCGTGCTGCGATTTTTAACACAGTGTTAGTTTTCTTGCATTATTTTTGAACTGAGTCTGGCTGCACAACAAAAAAAATACAGACGCTGGTAGTCATTTTCAATGGAGTAAAACACTTCAAAACTAGTTTTATTTAAATTTAAAACGTTAAAAATTTACTTTTTTCAATAAAACTAAAAAGTTTTGACATCTTAACATCAAAAAAAAAAACGACTTTCACTCATTTAAACACAAAATTTTCGCCCCGCTTTTTTGTTTATATTTTTATTTTTTGTTGTGCAGCCAGACTCGCAGTGCGAAAATAATCGCAGTGCGACTAAAGCAGTATAAAGTGTAAAAAAGTAGCATTGCCCACTGCGAGAAAATTAACACTGTGTTAAAAATCGCAGCGCGGGAAAACTGGCAGAAAATGGTGGATTTTTGCGAGAAAAATCGCACACAAATTTGAAAGTGCGACTTTTCTCGCAAAATTTTTTTTAAAAATTTAGTTTACAGTCGGACATTCTCTTGTGTTATATATTCTTGATATTATGAATAAAATGAGGTTTTTTTAAATAAATTTGAAAAAAGGTCAATTCTCAGATTAGCGCGTCATAGGAACCCGAACCAGCGGCCGCAGTAAAGCCCGGTTCACACTGAGGTGGCAATGCCACCGGTGGCATTGCCACCGCCAAGTGGCATTGCCAAAGCTGTTGTGTCCAACGTTAAACATATAACGTGTTCACACTGAGGTGGCATTGCCACCGCTGTTGTGTTTGATCCACAACGCCGTCACCGGTGGCATCTCTCAAGAAAAAAAAGCATGGGAACGCGCGCATTGTTAAAAACTCAATGAAAAGTATTACTGTTTTTACATAAATAGCAAACAATATTGCGGTTTAAATAGAAAAACGCGTGAAAACGCGTAAATTGCATAAGCGAAAAAATCATATACCAAAACCGGTTTAACAAAACAAACAAAAACAAATGATTTTTTAAGAAAAAAAATTTTTACGTAATTTTTACGAATTTTAAACACACGTACATACATACATACATTTAAGCATGGAAAAGTGCTATTAATTTGCAATTTTTATGCATTAATAAAGATTTGCAAATTTTTCTGCTGCACAGTTTCTAATATAATTTATTGCGCGGCCTTAGTTTAAGAGTTTTAAACAATCCAAAAACAGGGTTATTTAAAAATCTAAAAACAAAATCGTTTACCTATATTAATTAAAAAGAAAGCTTTTAGGTTTGTGGCTACTGATTCGGATGTACTTCTAATCAAGTTCAGAACCGTCCGGAACTTTATTACAAGCGAGAAAAAACATACATGGACAGAATTAATCAGGCAAACAGCTGGGAAGTAGTGAAAAGAGTAAAAAGTAAAAAAGTTACCGACATTTTCTTATCTCTACACGCGAACAAAATGCTCTCAAGCGGTGGCAATGCCACCCCAGTGTGAACCTGGCAGTGGCAATGCCACCTGTGGCATTCCCACCGGTGGCGGTGGCATTCCCACCGGTGGCGTTACCACCTCAGTGTGAACCGGGCTTAAGACTGCATCGCATTTCCAAATTTTTGCGTTTAAATCGACACTTTCACGAATCAATTCTTACATCGCCCAGAACAGAACGAAATATCCATTTAATACAAAACCTATTTTCTTAAAATATATTGCGTTTCTTAGCTTTAAGTCTACAAAATATCCAGATTTTAGCCCGATTGGCTCAGTACTACCGCAGCGTTTCTTTTCGGGGGATTTTAGGAATTTTATTCGTGAGTTACTTTTTAAATAATTAAGCGAACATTTTCCTAGTTTGCTGCTTTTTCTTTAAAAAAAATCAAGAATTATCCGTTTAAAGTTGATTTTGATATTGTTGAAAGAAAAATGTACGTACAAAAATCAAATAGACTTCATTGAAAGATTTCATAAAGATTTAGGGAAGGAATACATTTATAAGCGTTGAAAAATCTTTTACTGCAGATGCACAGGCACGGCCTATTCATTATTTAGATGTTAAAGAGGCTCTTAAAGTAAAAAAAGTATTAATTAACTCAAACCTTTGGCAAATTTATGCTTGCACAGAAGCTGAATTTTTTTTAAAGATTATTAAAACCTGTATAATATACACCAACTCTCCTTTATATATAACCGAGAAAAATGCCACTGGATACCCATGTAATATACAAAATACTGCTTACAATAAATCAATAGATCTTAAAAACTTGAGCAATGCTGTATAGTTAATATCAAAAGCCTACAAAAACAGAATTAATGACTAAAATGTTTTGTATGAAGCGACAGCGAAATCCAGGGATAAGAGGAGTGCAAAACCCTCCTATTTGTTTAAAATTTCCACGGAGTTATGACGCTATAGACTTACTTCACTTTCAGCCAATTAGCCGTTGGCAAAAAATTGATCTCCAATGACCGTACAGTAACAGAGCAAAACATACATCCACAAATCACGAATAGGACCTGTCGCTCCAGGGTCCTTTAAAACTCTAACGTGGCCCGATATTTGGAAAAATAGCATGTTTGTAGCCTGATCTTGCCTGCATTGTTTTCAGTTCGAAATAGTCAACTTTTTTTCATTTTTAGGATGGAATTTTTGCGTGTCCGGAGGAATTTACCATCTGCATATCTTCGGAAAAGATCTTTTTTGAACAGCAAATTATTCGACATTTTTATAAACTTTTTAGCTTTTTTAATAGGTTTTTAATGCTTATATCTTGCTTCTTACGTTTCAAACTAGTTTAATTAGGAAAAATAAGTTTTCTTTTGTTATGAATTTAAAGGCTGGTTCGTACTTATGACAAAACGTCCTTTGGACAAAGTCCAAAGGTCAATTTTAGAAAAGCCAAAACGTCCTTTGGACTTTTTCCTTTGGACGAAGTATGAACGCTAGGGTAGTGCATTTAATTTCGGCACTTTTTCGTTTTTCCAATGTAACTTTTCACTGTATGGCCTGATTTTTATGTTTGATAGCTCATTTTAAAGCTTTTACGATACTGCGTTGCGTCATAAAAAATTCACTGTACGAAAGTTTGTTTTTTTACTTAATTAAATCAGTTTTTAAAAAAATGGAAAATTGCCGAAATTAAATGTATGCATTTAATTTCGGCACTTTACAAACAATCGACTGTTTCTCAGTCAAAAAATCATCATTTTCAAAAATTTAAAAACCTATCATTATCTCCAGACAGTTTTCTTTAATTTAAGCTTTTACTTGTTGTTCAACGTGTAACTGGAAAAAAGTTACAGCTCAAGTGCTAAATGGTATCAAAATGAGGAAAATTTGGGAAAAAAGTGCATTTAATTTCGGCACTTTTTAAAAAGACCCCCTTAATCGAAATTAAGTGCAGTGCTATGACTCCTACACATTTCAACATTGTCTTTTAATTATTTACAACTACAATTTACCATCCGACCACTAAATTCAACCCGTTTTTACCTACAGCAATAGTGTGCCGAAATTACACTATTTTTTTATATCGATTGCTCACCACAGACGCAACGTAGAACCACGAGGACTAAAAATTCGGAAAATAGACTAAATTTTACCAGTACAGTTTAATTTTTAAACCAATTTATTGCGTAATCATGAAATGCCCATGTTCTAAAAACGAGTAACAAATTTATTTTTTATAAATCACATAATTTCACATAAAAATATCATAACATAACAAATAAAAAGCTCACGACAGTCATCTACATAATTAGCTCTCATTTGAGCTATCAAACGTCGTATTCTGTCCAGGATTACCAAAGATATAGTCCAAAATCAAAAATGCCCAATTGGGAAAAGTGCCGAAACTAAATGCACTACCCTACTTAGAATTTGTCCTTGTCCAGAGGACAAAATTCAAAGGCAAAAGTCCAAAGGACAAAGTCCAAAAAACGTTTTTACGCTGTATTTGTCCTTTGGACTTTGTCCAAAGGACGTTTTGTCATAAGTATGAACCAGGCTTAAGTGTTTCAGAAAATATTGTGCAGAATGTATTTTTTCCCAGAGCTTTTTTTGAGAATCATTGTTATTTTAAAAATCTCTTCCCAGTTCGCGAGTATAAAAATCCCGACCCGATTCGCCATAAGGTTGAAAATCGAATCCCGGAACGCCCCCCCCGTTTGCAACGCAGTGTCCCGGAACACATTTTTGTCGAGTGTTCCCAAAACAAAAAGTTTAAATGTTAGACAATATAGAAGCATTTTTATAATTTAAAAAACTTTTTTTTTTCGAGAAAATGCCAATAATACAAGAGAAATATCGAAAAATGCCTCCAAAACGCCCAAAATCCGAGTTTTTGATTTTGTCTTTTAAACAGGTCGACACCAGTGATGTTCCCCGGAGCTCCGAAAAAACCCCCGGAGCTTCGTCCTATTTTTGTACTAAAAACTTTATGAATAATTAGGGAGTAATTCCATTGATAATTTTGTCAAATTTTTTTTTCAAAACTTATTTAAAACACCAGAAATAGTATTACAAATGCAGATAAAGTAGCTTTAAATGTATTTTAAACTTAAATAAGCTGAAAATCGCTAATTTAAGGATCCCTGCGCTTTAAACGGACGGAGCTCCGGAGCATGATATTAGAGGACAAGAACATCACTACGACACGATAAAACAGCCTTTTCTAAATACTACTTGTGTTCTAACGAAAATTTGTATCTATTTATTTTAAAAAATAGTGGTAAAGTAGCCCCATTCTTAATGAATTTTGACTTTAAAAATGATGTTGTTGTAACATCATGTTTTTACAACCGAATTTATTCGCTTGCCGTGTGTATGTTTTTGTTTTCTTAGATTATAAATAAATTTGGACACAATTGTGGTTGAATTATATCTGGCTGACAGTGAAAATCAGAATGCAAACATGGGCGGACCAATTAAAATTAAGCGGTTATGACGTTAAAAAAAACAAAAAGCAGAATTTTTTAAATTCCTCCTTTCTACAAAATACACAAAAATTAACCCACTTTAGCCCTTAAAAATTGCATTTGGATTCCAAATTAAGTAATTTGATAAATAATTCTTAAAATATGGGTTTTAATCTTTATTACTAAACCGCTTCCGTTAAAAATTATGGTTTTATTGTTAAACAGTGGATTCAATACAGAAATTATCGAGGTCAGCTAGATTTTATTTGTCTTAAAACTATAGGAAATATCAACGTGGCTGATGCAGTTTGTTCAGTAAATAAAAAATGGAGGTCCACATGATGACAATTTAAAATATTCGCGTTTGTTATTATCGATAAAACTCAGTTCATCGATAATCATGGTTATTATAAATCTACGATTATAAATCATCTCATCATAAATGGCTTTGCTTTGATTCATTATCGCGTAAACTACCAGTCACATAAGAAATAATTTGCATAGGGTTTGGTTCAAAAGTGCGTAACTGTTAAAGCATCTGAATCTTTTTGTTGGAAAATAGCGCAAAAACTGCTGAACTTACTATTGGTGAAAAAAGATCACACAGAACGACCAATCAGCTGCGTGCCAACCATGCTTATGCAAATTATTTCTTATGTGACTTTGGTCGATCCCCAGTTTTTAGTTTAACGCACAACTGCATCACTCACGTTTGGTTGGCTTAGAGTTTGGCTAAAGTGACTATATCTTTAATATGACAAGACGAGTAGATCTATAAAATTGATATCAGTGTGTTATCTTAGACTTTTAATTACCATAAGTTCAAACCACAAACATATGTTTGTCTAGGACATTACGTTTTAAATTATGACGTAAATAAACGCGCATTCCTCCAAATGTATAGTTCACACAAAAATGATGCGGACTGGCGACAAAACTCGAAATTTGAAATGTTATAAATCTATAGCGGAGGTTAGAATATGTGCGGGACATATATTGAAGCATAGCTTAGACTCTTGGCTATCTTTTGAAAAGGTTAGAAAAAATTTTTTCGATGACGTCATTACTACAGCCGATGCGGTGAAAAAAACTGGTCCAAAAAAAAACAACTTTTTTATGAGATAAGAAACGCCGCTTGGTATGCTGTTAAAACATACTTTTCTAAGTTTTTTTTTCTGAAAGTTTAAACGAAATCGGCTCGCTTATTTTTTTTTAAATAAGTTGGATGCGCGCGGTTTTTCGCAAATTTCTGCCGCGCTAATACACTGTCCGAATTATTTATTTTGTTTTGCTTCCTGCTCAAAGTGTGTACGATATTGATCATGTTGTTATATATTAAATGTCCACCAATTTTTATTCCTTACTTTTTACCTAAAAATTTTTTTTTAAGTTTACTCCCCGGGGGCTAGGGGGACCAAACACAAACGCCGAAAATTCTTTTCAAAATTGTTTTTCAAAACCATCAAAAATGTGAAATTTATCACATATGACGAATTTTGATATATCTGTTCTGTAAAAAAACCTAATATTAAGCTTACAATAAGCTGTCAAAAATGACGAATTTAAAATTTGGAAGCATTCCGAGCCCGTATTCTGGCAGCAGCAAACCTTTAAATTAAAAACTTTTCCAAAAAATAAGCCCTAAAAGTTTTTTTTTTAATTTCCAGGTTATTTTGTTAGAAACACGTATTTTTGAAATTAAAATCCTACTACAAAATTGCCAAATATCGCAGCTAAAAATGCCCTTTTTTAAGTGTTTTTTTTACTTGCAAACACGTTTTCCCGTTTGTCAACACAAAAAAAATTTCTAATAACTATGTCTCTTAACTTTTGCCAATATCGCAATGTTATTTTTTAAAGTAATGCTATTTTTCGTGTAAAAACGTTTAAATCCGCGATATGGTCTGAATTGCGTCATTTTAATTGGGGAAGAGCCAATAAAAATCATCAATTATGACATAATAACAAAAATTTGCAGGACGTAAGGAAGTATTTTGGAATTTAACGAAAATTTATGTTGCGTTTTCATGGGGTTATTTGGACCATTTTGTAATATTTTAAATCAAAATAAATTTAAAAAACTAGCCTTGAAAAATGCTCTAATAATAGAGCAGGAAAAAGGGGCGATTTTTCCCAGGGCGTATGTTTAGACAGAAAAGATGTAGACTAGTCTGAGATGGACATTATGTGGACTATAGGAAATTTTGACAAGCGCGAAATCGCCACTTTTTCAATTAGAAGGTTATACTTGTATGTGTAAGAAACAACTATAAATTTGAAAAAGTGGCGATTTCGCGCTTGTCAAAGATTGCTGTGAGTATAATTTTTTCAATTGACATTTCATCAAACTAAAAAAAATGCAACAGTGCTGTGTGAGTAGATCAATGTATAAACAAATCATTATCATATCGTAGAAATTTTTATTTAGTGAGCAGCTGGCAAAACCAAATGCAAATTTCCTATAGTCCACATAATGTCCATCGCAGACTAGTCTACATCTTTTCTGTCTAAACATACGCCCGGGGAAAAATCGCCCTTTTTCCTGCTCTATTATTAGAGCATTTTTCAAGGCTAGTCTACCACTTTTTTTGAATTAAATTAAAAAATAGCCTAATAAACTATAGTTTTAGCTGCGCAATGATATATGTTTATAATCATTCCGTTGCCGAGATAAAATAAAAAATAATAATAAGAAGAAGAATTTAAATTACAAAATTAACCCACGTTGTTTAATTATAGTTAGTGCGGTGCAGTTGCGCTCTAGACAAAGTTTACCTACGTTCTCTAAATATAATTGGCGCGATGCCGTGCGCCAATGATTGCAATTATAATTTTTAAAGTAAAAAAATAATAATAATAATAATATGATATGAACATGAATAACAAAATTTACTCACGTTCTCTAAGTATAGTTGGCGCGGTGCCGTGGGTTAAATTGCAGTTGGCACCCCGCACCACCGATGATTACCGGCGCGTGGCGCTCCCGCGCCACCGACGCTTATTATTATTTTTTAATAAATAAAACTTTGAATTAATTTTGTCATCAGTAATGCAAGAATTAAAAAAAGTACTCTGTTGTTTTTGCCGTTTTCCGCACGGTTAAAGCAGATGGCGCTGGAAACTGGTGCCGTTTCTGCCACCAATTATAACCGGTCTGCTATTTTTGTGCGGTTTTTATGAGGGGATGTTGGTTGTCTGCTCTGTACAATCCTTATTGTTGCCAAAAGGCTGTTATTGTGCGGTTGGGAGTTTTTATTTGTCTATTTTTCAATTTTTTATTTTGATCAATAAATCGATAACAAGGACCTAAATGAAAAAAGTGCTTCCTAAGAAAGTTGCGTAATTCCTTCTTCTTTCTAATGAGCCCATGTTTATTTTTGATCAATCAGTAATGAATGAGAAATATCGTTTTTAAGAATGTAGCGTTGGAATAATAATAAGAAGAAGAAGAAGGTTCTGAATTTCAAAATTTACCCACGTTCTCTAATTATGGTTGGCGCGGCGCCACGGGGCTAAATCGCCCCGTGGCGCTCCCGCGCCACCCATGATTTAAAACTAATCTTTTAAAGTTTATTATTCTTATTATTCTTGTAAAACTTTTTAATTGAAAGGTTTGCTGCTGCCAGCATAGGGTAGTGCATTTAATTTCGGCACTTTTCCTAATTGGGCATTTTTGATTTTGGACTATATTTTTGGTAATCCTGAACGGAATATGACGTTTGATAGCTCAAATGAGAGATAATTATATGTAGATGACAGTCGTGAGCTTTTTATTTGTTATGTTATGATATTTTCATGTGAAATTGTGTGATCTATAAAAAATAAAATTGTTACTCGTTTTTAGAACATGGGCATTTCATGATTACGCAATAAATTTGTTTAAAAATTAAACTGTCCTGGTAAAATTTAGTCTATTTCCCGAATTTTTAAGGGTGGTGAGCAATCGTTATTAAATAAAATCGTTTAATTTCGGCACACATATTGCTGTAGGTAAAAACGGGTTGAATTAAGTAGTCGGGTGTTAAATTGTAGTTGTTAATAGTTAAAAGACAACGTTTATATGTGTAGGGGTCATAGCACTGCACTTAAACTCGATTGAGGGGGGCCCTTTTAAAAAGTGCCGAAATTAAATGCACTTTTTTCCCAAATTTTGCTCATTTTGATACCATTTCGCATTTTAGCTGTAACTTTTTGCCAGTTACACGTTGAACAACAAGTAGAAGCTTAAATTAAAGAAAACTGTCTGGAGATAATGATAGGCTTTTAAATTTTTGAAAATGATTTTTTGACTGAGAAACAATCGATTGTTTGTAAAGTGCCGAAATTAAAAGCAAACATTTAATTTCGGCAATTTTCCGTTTTTTTAAAAACTGATTTAATTAAGTAAAAACCAACTTTCGTACAGTGAAACTTTTATGATGCAACGCAGTATCGTGAAAGCTTCAAAATGAGCTGTCAAACATGAAAATCAGGCCATACAGTGAAAAGTTAAATTGGAAAAACGAAAAAATGCCGAAATTAAATGCACTACCCTACGGGCTTGGAATCCTTCCGAATTTCAAATTCGTGATTTTTGACAGCTTATTGTAAGCTTAATATTAGGGTTTTTACACAAACAATATAATATCATAATATCAAAGTTCGTCATATGTAATAAATTTTACATTTTTGGTTTTGAAAAAAAATTTTGAAAAAAACTTTCGGCATTCGTGTTGGCCCCCCAGCCCCCGGGGGGTCAACCCCCCAAAAAAATTTTTAGGTTAAAAGTAGGGAATAAAAATTGGCGGACATTTAATATTTAACAATATGATCAATATCGTACACACTTCGAGCAGGAAGCAAAACAAAATAAATAATTCGGACAGTATTAGCGTGGCAAAAATTCGCGAAAAACCGCGCGCATTCAACGCATTATAAAAAAAATTTGAGCGAGCCGATTTCACTCAAACTTTCAGAAAAAACTCAGAAAAGTATATTTTAACAGCATACCAAGCGGCGTTTATCTCGTAGTGGAAAAAGTTTTGTTTTTTTGGGACCAGGTTTTTTTTGACCGCATCGGCTGTTTTGATGACGTCATCGAAAAACATTTTTTCCTAACCTTTTCAAAAGATAGCCAAGAGTCTAAGCTATGCTCCCATATATGTCCCGCACATATTCTAACCTCCGTTTTGGATATATAACATTTCAAAGTTCGAGTCCTCATCATTTTTGTATAGACTATGTTAGACCAGTTAAGAACCCAATTCATAATATATTTTTATGAATTATCGTGTGGTGAATTTTTAGGCATACGAATCCCATGTTTTGCGTTCTCTAAACAGGGTTAAGAACCCAAACCAATGTGTTTTTTTACCACCTTTAGAGGCGATGACTTTTTTAAAACACACCACTTGTTTTGCATCCTTTTAATGTGGCTAAGAACCCAATCCATTTTTTTTTCTCAACTTTGGTGCAGGGACTGGTTTTTACGTCCCTTTAATTAATTGAGAACCCATCATGTTATTCTTTTCCCAACTTGTATGTGGTAACTGCATTATTTTTTTGTTTCTTGGATCACTAATATGATTTAATTGGGTTCCATAATCCATTCTAAGTTTTTTTAAACCTAATCGACGTTACTGGCGCTTAGAATTTCCCGCTGACGCCCGAAAATAAAAAAAGTTTTGGCGACCACCTAACGTCCTAGATTGGGGTTAGGAAGAAAACTTTGTTTCCCTAAGACTAAGCGAAACCTTAAAATCAAACTAAAAAAAAAACCTTTAAAAAATCCTAAAAATTTTCTTTTAAAGAGAAAGTGATTTACTGTTCAAAGATTATTTTTCCCAAGACATTTTGAAGGTGGTATTTTTCTAGCCATTTCTATATTTGGGTCAATTTTGGAACCTTACATTCTTGAATTTGGCTTTTTATTTTATAAATTATGATTTGAATTTCACTTTAACCATAATTATTTACAAAAACAATGTTTTTAATTTAAATCATTAAATTAATGGGAAGTGTTGATTTTTTACTGAAGCTTATCAAAAAACAAAACAAGTAAAAGCTTAAATTAAAGGAAACTGTCTGGAGATAATGATAGGCTTTTAAATTTTTGAAAATGATGATTTTTTGACTGAGAAACAATCGATTGTTTGTAAAGTGCCGAAATTAAATGCATACACTTAATTTCGGCACTTTTCCATTTTTTAAAAAACTGATTTAATTAAGTAAAAAAACAACTTTCGTACAATGAATTTTTTATGACGCAACGCAGTATCGTAAAAGCTTTAAAATGAGCTATCAAACATGAAAATCAGGCCATACAGTGAAAAGTTACACTGAAAAAACGAAAAAGTGCCGAAATTAAATGCACTACCCTATATGCTGGAAATAATTATAGGTTTTGTTTGATGCGATCAGACAAAGTAGATTTACACCACTTCCAACCTCCTTTTCCGCTAGGTTTTTGTTCGAATTGGAGCAAACACGTTAGGGATAATAGAAAATAGTCCAACAATGTATGTTTTTTTTACCTGATATACATTTAAATGAAAATAGTTCGAGTGTAAACCATGTTATGTTTTCTTGTAATTAATGCACAAAAAAAAAGAAAGTACGAAAATAAAATTGTCGGTTTAAAGCATAAATAGGCACAGGGGGGGAGGGGGGATGGGAGGGTTAACCCCCCAAATTCTGAGAAGGGGGGTTTAACCCCCCCCCACCCAGAAGTGAGGGGGGGAAGAAAAAGTTAACCCTCAATTTCGGAAAAATGAAGAAAAAATATGTCTTTAAAAATGACTTCTAACTGCCTCCAAACTTAAGTTTTGAGGTCAAAATGAATGTTTTAAGCAATAAAAAGCTCAAAAATGCAATAAAAAGGGCTTTTTGACCTAAAATTAGCGTTTTTTCCCTATTTTTCCTTCAAAATCGAAAAACGATATGGAAAAATGCACTCCAGAAAAAAAACACGATATGGGTATTTTGCGTTTCTCGGATTTTAACACCCCCCCTTAATTTGGAGTTTAACCCTCCCCCCACTTCGGACCAACTTGCCCATGTATGGTTTAAGGCAGTAAAAAACTGCTTTAATAAGTATTTTTAGCTTAGTTAACTCATTTTCCCCTGGTACCTTAAGTATTTTAAGCCCAGGGGTGTACTTAAAGTTTTATTTACAGTTACTTAGTACAAACAAAAATAGATAACACAAAAGAATTTCCGACTGTACATTAATTTTTTGACCAAAATTGTGCTAAAAAAGTCAAACATGCGCAACCTTGTGCGACTTTTCTCGCAAAAATCCACCATTTTCTGTTAGGTTTTCCGCGCAGCAATTTCTAACGCACTGTTTGTTTTCTTGCGAAAAATTAAGACTTTCCTTGCACTCAATGCTGCTTTTTTTCACACTGCGATTATTTTTTCACAACAAAAAAAGACACTTTGCTCAAGTGCAACTTTTTAAGCAATTTTAAGCTTTTGTTAGAAATTTAGTGTACAATCGGACATTCTCTTGTGTTACATTCCAGGTACAAACAAACAATTTCCGAAAAGTACTATTTTAAAATGTTCTTACAAACTACTTACTTTTGTTATTTTTAACTAGAAAATAATTTGAGTGTGGTTTATATTATACAAATGGCTTGACACAGTTTCTATAATGATCGTGAGTGACGTTAACCACATAATGTTTGTTGTTTATTTTTTTTTTGGGGGGGGGGATAGAGGTGGGCCGACCATGAATATTCTATATTACTGCCTAAAACCCTCTATCAGCACTGTTGCTGGTATAGGGTTTTCGTCAATACCCCCCACGCCCCACCCCTAAGGAACTTCAGGCATTGACGTGAGGTCAGAAATATTTTGAATATTTACATATTTCCTACGAGAAAGGAGGTGTCTATTTTAATTGAGGGGTAAGGTAAGAAAATAATGGGAAAGAGCTAGTGGCATCATTTTACACAGGCCTGACGGGGTAAGTGCGAATCACTAGAAAATAGGAGCTTTTCCCTACTATTAATAGAATTTTTTCAGGAAAAAAAATTCTGGAAATTTACCAACCCCTTAATAATTTTTTAATTAAATTAATGAAATGGGACTATTGACATAATTTTGTCTCGCGTTTTTGGCCATATTTGCATCCAATACTTAATTATTGAAATAAAATCGTGCTCGCTCGCCTTTTTTTAACATTTTAAAAATAAAAAAAATAGGAAGCAAAAAAAAAAAAAAAAGTTGACAAGCAAAGTTTTACTGGTTAGGAAAGTGAAATATAATTTTGACCATTTTAGTCTTTACCAAAAATAAAACAACACAAATTAGTCTTGTTTCTGAATTCAACGGGAAATTTTTGATAAGTCCTACCTAGGGTCATGCATTTAATTTCGGCATTTATTCAAGTTTTGACTACATATCTTATCATAACTTGGTCCCAAATTTGAATTGAAAAGTGATTGATAGCTCGTTAGAAACTAGATGAATTTGCAAAAAAAGGACAGGCATAACATCATCTACCAAATTTTTCGTTGGCTGTAGTAACTTCTTGAAGGAAAATGGCAAAAGCTGCATTTAATTTCGGCATTTTCGAAAATGCATTTAATTTCGGCACTTTAATTTAGTTTTAAATTTTTCACTCAGATAAAAAAAAATTAGAGTAAAAATAACCAATATGGCATTAAATGTAGCAATCAACTTTCAAATAAGCCATTAAACATTAATATTGACCTAAAAACAAGAAAGTTATAGCCTGAAGAAAAAAGTGCCGAAATTAAATGCACCAAACGAATTTTCCAAAGTGGCCATTTTCGATATCGTCCCTTATAAAACGAAATTTACGTAGATGTTGATTGTTATGCATATCAGTGTGTTCAGAATAAGAAAATACACAACTTTGTAATATAAAAATTTTTGATCAAACAAAACTGAAAAAAGTTATGGCTAAAAACGGTTTTAAAAAAGTCCAAAAAGTGCCGAAATTACATGCATTACCCTATTTGTTTTATTGTAGTTTATAAATATGAAACGTAAAACTATGACTTATATTGTATAACTATTGACTTACTGTGTTTTTCCCAAAACTTCCTAAATTAAGGACTGGGTTTTTTTACTTTAGAAAAAAGATGAAAAAGAGGAAACCCTTCGACACATACATGGGCACGGAAGAAGGGTTTCATCCTTCAAAATTCTGACTTGATGAGTTTAACACCCCTACGAAGTGAGGAATGAAAAAGGTTAAACCGTTCCTCAATTTTAGAACTTAGAAAATCAAATAAAATTGTCTTCTCAATAACTTTTTTTCGCCTCCAAACTTAAAATGAGTGTTTTAAAGGTGCAAAAAATGCTTTTGATTTGACCTAGAATTAGTGTTTTGTCTTCTTATTTTTCCTTCAACATAAAATAACAATATGAATAAAAAATGTACCCTGGAAAAAAACAAGCGTGAATTTTTCCAATTTAATCCCCCTGCCCCGAGCAAATTTCCAATTTTGCCTCAATCAACCTCCTTTTTTTCTAAGTTTAAAATGTGTGGTAGCAAGCACCACTCTATGGCAGTATAATTAGGGACGATAAAAACTTAACTTCTTGAATTTCTTTACGAGGACCACAACCGTATTAAATTTGGTTAAAATTAGATTATGTTCAGTCATTTTTTTTGTTGATTAGACATGAAACGACGGTCGAAGTTATTCTGTTTGTGGATGTATTCTGTTTTGCTTTGAGATATTCCAAAACTTTATTTTTAACGTTTTTAGTACTGCGGAAGAGGCTGGTATTTCTATTTTCTGAACGGGGATATAGCCCTTTTAAGATTTATTTTTGGGGTTATAAATAACTCGCCCAGCATAGCCTCAACCACATATTGCCATATACAAGAAAACAATCCAGTGTTTTTTTGTGTTAATTCTGTCTGAGCCAGTGAATTTCATAAAAAGCGACAGCAAACGTACTTCAATTACTAACAAACAACAATGATCATGTGCAGCAAACGCAATTTTCAAACCTTTTTGAAATCAATGAATTAATATTATGTTTATATAGTAAACTTTTTTGTTTCGGTTTAAAGCTAACAAGTGTATGGAAAGGTAGAACTCGTTGAGACAGGTATTATAACTGTAGCAGTAGCATAACTTGACAATTAAAAAATAGCAATATTTTAAAGGGAATTTTTTATTCTTTTTTATAAAAAAACTCAGACAAGGAGAAACAAAATCGCTTCGCACTTTACTATACGATTTCCCATTTAGTAGAAAAAAAACTAAGCAGAAACTCTTATTATACTTGCTGCGGGATGTGTATGATAGGGCGACGAGCGAAAAGCGGACGATTTCCTCTTGGATTTGCACGGTTTTACACTTCTATCCGCAATGGAACTGAAAGAAAATGGTGGATCTGTGGATTCGGATTTCGCGGATAAAAATCCGGACGATCCGGATTTCGGGAACAAAAATCCGGACGGTCCGGTTTTTGCGGACCTGCGGTTTTGAGCGCCCGGGGCTCCGCCGCCCCCTCGGCGGGAGGAGCGGTCCCGGTGGTGGGGGGCGCCGCTTCCGGGGTGCGAAAGCCCGCCCCCGCCGTCCGGATTCTTAGCCCCGCCTCCTCCGGATTCCTCGGAATTTCCTCCTCCCCCGTCCTCCGGACCCTCGTCCCGATCCGGGGAACCGGACCGTTTCCCGAATCGCGCTGAGGATTCTTGATGATTCGGGTTGAACTCGCTCATGTTCGGGTGCTCGTTGTACACCATCGTTATTCTGAAATGACATTTAATGCTAATAGTATATAATAATATATATACATAATCAAACCTGTGCACTGCCCTTGGGGTTTTAACACGAGGGCATTGCCAAAATGGGTGGGCGACCGGGAGGAAGGATTTTCTGAAACAGGAATGCGAAATGAAACGGGGAGATGCAAAATAAAAACAGAAAAAAAGAGAGAAAAAGAGCAAATGACAAAAAAGTTAAATTGAAGTAAAAATAAGTCTAAAATCGCTTAAATTGCGTTAAAATAGGTTTCAAAATGCAAAAATTTCACTAAAACATGTCATAAACGGTGCATATTTTGAAGGTTTTTTTCATGTTCGAGCGGGCCAATACAACGAGGGTGACAGCCACAAATACAGCGCGGGGGGCATTTCCGTTCCGTGCACAGGTTTGTATAATAATTACTTGCGCATTTATCAACCCAGCAATGTCCATTTTTGGTGCGACACATGGGTAAGAAAGGGGAGGTATGGTAGGGTAGGGTCGCGACACCCTAGGCTCAAAATTTTACCTTTCAAACTTCAAAATTTTGGCACCCCTGGACAAAAATCTAGATTTTGGCACCCCATTTTCCCTAAATTTTTGATTTTTTAAACTGAAACACTTCTTTGGCTCCTCAAAATTAAGAACGAGGTCAATCACACGCAAACTAGTCCAGTTTGAAATTTAGATGGGTGTCAGAGCAGAAAAGAATTCAGGGGTATAGGTGGACAGGAAGAAAGGTGTTCATGGGGTTATATTCCCGAAAATTCAGAAAAAGGCTACACCCCCTTACAATTTGGGGTACCCTGGACATTTTTCCCCTAAAATTTGAGGGTCCAAGTACTAAAACGCAAAAAAGGGTATTTGAGGGATGGATAACACTCCTAGAAATTACTTTGAGTTGAAAAAATTAAAATATTATGAATTAATTCCACTTAGCATAGCAGGGATAATAACACTAAAAAAATTTAGGCTACCACACAGAGATTCTTCGGTGGAATACTCCAATTAACTTACTCTCCGATTTTTGTAATATCACCAAAACGACCGCAACCCACAGACAAACAACCTTTGCGTACATTTGCATACCCATTGCGCAATCTAAAATATATTTTATTTATTAGGGTTCCAATTAAAAGTGGTTTGCTCGGGCAGGGGGTTGACCCCAAGGGAAAGAAAAAAAATTTAGAAGTGTTTTTATAAAATGTTAAAAAGCGAGCTTTTTAATTTAGCCTTTTTGGTTGACCAAACAATACCAAAATTTTTTCGCCCCTCCTGACTTGTCTTATCGCCTGCCCTTTGTATAATCTGCATAAGGGAGATAAGTTTCAGGTAATGCAACAACAACAAGAACCAAGTGATGCTTTCGCGTTATAAAAATACATCTAGGACTGGTTAGAATAGAAATCAATTTCAAACTTTTAAAGTTTGTAGGACGTTTCTTGATTTATCTGGGTATAATCACCCCACACTTTAAAACAACTAGTTCCAGTATACTTATAAGCATAAATTGGCAAGTTATTGCGAAGTGAGGGAGAGGGATTACACCCAAATTTTAGGGAGGTTTTACAATTTACAAATCAAAAAAACGTCCTACAAACTAGATATAAATTTAAAATTGATTTCTATTAAATTCGAGGAACGCATTTTACCCATATCGTTTTTTTCTTGAGTGCATTCTACCTCATATTGTTTTTCGGTGTAAAAAACTGAAAAAATAACGTTAGTTAGAAACATCGTTTGTTGCATTTTTCAGCCTTTTTTTCAATTAAGAACTCATTATGACCACAAAATTTATGTTTAGAGCCATTTGAAATTCATTTTTATGACATGTTTTCCTTTAATTTTCTAAATTAAGGAGGGGAAGGGAGTTTACCCTTTTTTTCTTCCCCCATTTCGAGTGGGATGGTGAATTAGCTTCCCAGAATTTCAAAAGAAATGAAGGGGGTTAAACGCCCGTTAAAACCCCGAGCATACGTATGGAAGTGAGCAAGTGGTTGTGTGGTTATACCTCCCTCAAAAAAAAAAAAAAAAAAAAAAAAAAAACGAAACAACTTTTTTAAACTACTGATAGTACTAAACTTGGCACTGAAAAATATTTACGATTTAAAAGGTTATGGCGTTTCAAAAAATCACTAAAAATGGATTTGTTGTGATATTGCAGCTTCATATTTTTACATCTATATATTACAGTTTTATCAATTTACGTGTAGGTGAAAAACACCGGGGATTTCTTTTCACCATTTTTGTCAAACGTAGAAAAGAAAGAGAATCAGGGGTGGACAAGAATTCCCAAGCAAATCTTACCTAAATTAATGTGCGCCTATTTTATTTTTGTACACCGATCATGCAGAACCCAATACCGGTAAAAAGAAACTGATAGACACAGACATTATCCTCGTACACGTACCTCGTTACTACGGCAAAATAATTCACAATTCGTATAAAATCTACGCGAATGTGACTATTAAACCCATACATGGGCACGGGGGGTTAACCCCCTCCCCAAATACTGAGATGAGCGGTTTAACTCCCACCACTTAGAAGTGGGGGAGACAAAAGGTTAACCCTCTCCTCAATTTTTGAAAAATGAAAAAAAAAGTCTTTAAAATGACTTTAAAATGACTTCTAACTGGCTCCAAACTTAAGTTTTGAGGTAAAAATGAATGTTTTAAGTAATAAAAAGCTTAAAAATGCAATAAAAAAGAAAACTTTTTGACCTAAAATTAGCTTTTTTTACTTATTTTTTTATAATCGAAAAACGATATGGGTACAATGCAATGCACTCCAGAAATAAAACGATATGGGTAAAATGCGTTTCTCGGATTTTAACCCTTCCCGTCTATTCCGGGTTTAATCATCCACCCCACTATGAAACAATATGTCCATTTAGGTTTCAAACAGCACCTTGTATCACTAGAATGAACGTCACAGTCTCTCGTGTATTTTAATAACGTCTCCTACTCATTTTGTTGTAGCAATAGAGGATATATTATTATACCTGCATATATCACCGGGCCGGAGGGATTCTCCGGTCTCATTCCAAACCCCGATATCTATAGAACCGCTGGCGTCCGCCACACGAGCCGTTCGAACGTCCTGCCCATCTTTAGTATGCCGGGCTTGACCTGAAATTTTAATACGCACTTACCAGAATAAAAAAACTGAAAAATGTGCGTTCATAGATAAACAAAGGGAGCAGGATTGAGTCCACTCCTCCCCATCCTCCTAGTCTTAAACTTTTTTATCTTCTTTCTTCCCCTTCATACAACCCAAAATTTCCAATTTTTTTTACCATGACCCTCTCTTGAATTTAGGTGGGCAGGAGGGGGTTGGGGTGGGGGCGGTTATACCGTTTTTAAGCAATGCAAATACAAAGGTCAAAAATTACAATAAATACGGCTTTTTCACCTAAAATTAAGGCTTGAATTTATTTTTCTTTAAAATTTAAAAAAAAACGATTATGGGTAAGATGCACTCCCAAAGAAAACACAATGTGAGAAATGCTCACATCGTGAGTTTTTTTTAGATTTGAACGCCTCTCCCTCCTCCCCCTTCCCGAAAAAAAAACTGGGTTTAACGTTAACTCTCATCCCCACTTTGTATCAACATTTTTTTGGAGGGCATTTCCTCTGGGGGCATTCTGCCCCCCCCTGAACCCCCATAACAAGGGGATCTGCATCTGCCCCTTGACCCCTGAGGGCTCTCGCCCCCCCCCCGACCCATTTCTGGGGGGCTACCGCCCCCAGATCCCCCTTCAGGGTTAGTATATACCCTATCCTCTCAGACCTCCCTTCCTGAAATGAAACCCTGTCACGCCACTGAGCACAGGGAGCAATTTTTTTGAAATGGCGGGAATAAAGCGGAGGGGCAAGCAGGGGGAATAGAAAAAAAAGAAGAAAAAAAGACAAAAAAGGCGAAATTGATTAAAAATATGTCTAAAATGGCTTAAAAACCATTGAAATAGGCTAAAAAAGAGTAAAAAAATTGGCAATGATGGCGTCATAATAGGTCAAAAATTGCGCCATAATTTTTGGGTACTTTCCCATTTTTGGGCTGGGAGGGATCAATAAAACGGCAGGAAGGCACAGTTACTAATATTCCGAGGGATTTCCAGACCGTGCACACGCACAGGTCTGCAGAAATTTTCTTTTTATACAAAAAACTTGAGGTTCCAGCTTTCAGGTAATTTCTTAAAACTAGTTTCTGGTTTTTGGCAGCCAAAAATTTAATTATATTTTTCTTACCAACGTCAAGAACGATGAATTGAATATTGACAGTTTTTAGATTAGGTGAAATACAGTTAATATATGTATACTTGGCGTCAGACATGATATAACCATTTATCCCTTGTTTTATTTTTATCTAAACAAATATTACTTGCCGATGTTAACTATTTAGATACTATTAATTGTAACATATCCAGTTGTAATCCAACTGGGTTGCAATCACAAATATTTTGCGGTTTTGCTTGTAATTTATCTTTCTAGAAAATAAAATCTTGTATCTTGTATTTTATTTATATATTAACAATTGTAAATTGTACCTTAACTTCAAGACTTTTTTAGATATGTTTAAAAACCTTTGTTTTATAAGAAAAACCCAGATTGGCAGCTGGGGAAAAAGTTAGATTCCGATATAAATTTATTTATACTTTAAACTTAAAAAAAGCAAAACAAATTATAAATAAATTAAAAAAAAACCAGGAATACCCTGTTTTTTTTTGTTAAATTGCTTAATTGGTTATTTTTTAGTAAGAATATATACCACATAGACCATAGACCATATACCACATAGACCATACACAAGCAAATGACCAACTGCACACTAAATTTTTGAACAAAATTTAGCCAGAAACAAAAGCTGCACATAGCAAAACAAAAAAATTTCAAGTGCAAAAAAAGCTGCATTGAATGCAAGGAAAGTCGCACACTTTTACTTTAAGAAAATTAACAAAATTGCGTTAAAAAACGCTGCATGTTAAAACTAGCAGAAAATGGTAGATTTTTGCTAGAAAAAAGCACAAAATTGCAAATGGGCGACTTTCGTAGAAAAATTTTGTTCAAAAATATAGTGTAAAGTCGGAAATTTTCTTGTGTTATATATTTTTGCTACTTGCTTTAACTCAGCACTGTGACAAAATAAATGAAGACAACTAAACTATGAGTTTTAACGTTGTCTTTAATTTAACGGCTGCTGCAGCGGCAATTTAATGCTCGCCAATCAACTAGGCCAAGATTCACAAAGTGGGGTACACTCCTGCATTATACATGCGCAAGTTGGTCCGGAGTGGGGGGGGGGGTTAAAAACGCTAGTTTTATGTCAAAAAGCCCTTTTTATTGCATTTTTGAGCTTTTTATTGTTTAAAACATTCATTTTAACCTCAAAACTTAAGTTTGGAGGCATTTAAAAGTCATTTTAAAGACATTTTTTTGTTCATTTTTTTTAAATTGGGGGGTTAACCATTTCTCCCCCCCACTTCTGAGTCGGGGGGGGGGGGTTAAACCCCTGTTCTCAGAATTTGGGGGGGGGGTTAACCCTCCCCCTTCCGTGCCCATGTATGCTCTGCATACCCAAGGATATATCCCGAGTTCTATCTGCCTTGTGAATCTCGCTAGGTCCTTCTAGCGATCAAATTTTTAGTGTCTGAAACTTTCGTTTTTTACATTTCATCTTTAAACATCTCGTCTTTGGAAAGGTCCCCTTTGAAACATTTTGTCTTCATAAAACTTGTTTTTTGATACAATTTTGAAACGCACTCTTTAAAATAATAGTTTTACGCTATGCTCAAACCATAAAGTTTTGTTTGATTTTTAAATTTCACTTAAACTTAAGGGAAAATAGTTTTTAGTCTTTAATTTAACGTACACATGATCATTGATTACCATTTACCAATTTACCACAATAAAGGTTTGCTTGATTTTTGGGTTTTGCTTAGGCTCAGGTTTTTAGTCTGTAATAATAATTCAATTAATAAAAGTTTATCATCATAAAGTTTGCTTGATTTTAAGGGTTTTTTTGGGCTTAGAAATTAAAGGTTTTGTTGATACAAGTCCCATACGTGTACCAATTATCGATTTACCGATCCAAAAACAATAGTATAAGCATATAAAACATCTTTATATCCTAAATCAGATGAAGAACTTATTTATGAGGTTATGTTTTTGATTTAAATATTTCGTAAAAAGTTATGAGCTCATTTAAACCCAAAAATTGCCTATTTTTGGTATGTAACATTTATGCTGTTAAGGAAAAACTTTTATTTAGTTTTTACACAATTTAAAATTATTTTTTTCAATTTGTCCAGAATTAACAAATTGTTTCCTACGTTTTTAGTAATCCATGTGACCATAAATTTTTAAATTCTTTGATATTTGGCATTTTTGATATTTTTAGATTCCTCAAACTGGCACTTCTTAGATTACTGGCAATGCAGGGACGTAACCAGAGGGGCAGAGGGATGGCCGCCTCCCCTCCCCCTGAAACGGTTGGACAGGGGGAAAAATAAGGATAGTGGTTGAGGGGGGGAAGCGGCCGCCCCCCTCTCGAAATGGTGGCCAGATAGTAAAATTTGGGGGTTTTCAGAGGCTAAAAGTTCAAAATTTTCCAGCGCCTCGCTAATTGCTTGGCGCCAAACTATAAAATAATTTTAGTACCCCAACTGACCCCTAAAAACCAAAAAAAATTTTCCGCTTTCGTTTGCTCAGCGGTTACTTTCTATAGTATACATACATATATCTCGCTATTTATCTTGCCTAATGCTAATGTTATTTCAAAGTTAGTACAATATTTTTTATAAGTAATAAGTAGGGTAGTGCAGACCTGTGCACGGTCTGGAAATGCCCCCCCGTTTTATTGGAGGATTTGCCCCCCCCTCCGTTTTATTGCCCCCCCCCCCGCCAAAAAATGAAAAAGTACCCTAAAATTATAACGTCATTTTTAACCATAGGTGGGCAGCCTCTCGGATTTTGGGGGGTATAGGGGGGGGGGTCAAATTTTAGGGGGGGTGTCCGGCAGGACCCAAATTTTGAGGGGGGTGTACCCAATATTTCCGCGCTGCCTTAAAATGGGCTTAAAATGCGTAAAAAAACGTAAAACAAGCTTATAAATGCTTTAAAATTGTGTAAAATTGAAATAAGACCTTATTGCAACTTACATATTGTATTTTTTTTAATTCTTTTATTAATAATGTGTTTATATATTCTTTTAATTAGATTAGAAATCATAGTTTTTTTAATAATTACGTAATAATAGAATAATAATATTATTGTCTTGATTATAAAGTCAAGTATCACAAACTTTTCAATCCATAATTTTATATTTAATTAAAGATTATATACATACATGGGCGTAGCCAGGGGGGGTCTAGACGCCTCTTTTAGGTTGGAAAAGGGAAAAATTTGGGGTTAGACAGACCCCCCTTTTGCATTGGCGTTCCCAGGATTTCATTTTGGGGGGGGCGGTCTGGGGGTTACTTACTAACCCTGAAGAGGTTCTGGGGGGCGGCAGCCCCCCAGCGGGGTCAAGGGATGGAGCCCCTTGTCAGGGGGGTCCGGGGGGCAGAATGATCCCCGGGGGAGAAAATTTTTAATTTAAGGCGCTAAAACACACTTGAAGTTTTAATTCCAGATGATACTTATTACAAAATTTAAGGTTTCTTATACCTACACATTTAAAACATGTGTTTAAAACGTTAATTAAAGGATAATAGTGTTTATAGTAGTTTTATTAAACTGTATACCTTAATTACTGAACGGGATAATCGATTTGTAATCGAAAAACTAAGATTTTTTTTAAATTTTTTAAAATTTTTTTAAGTCGTTTTATAACACTTAAAAAATTTTCTCCGGCCGGCGAATTTGGGGGGGGGGGTGTCCCCGGGTACCCCAAATTTAGGGGGGGGGGGTGTCAGCAATATCCGAAATTTTGGGGGGTATAACCCCCCCAACCCCCCCCCCGCCCACCTATGTTTTTGACCTATGATGACGCCATCATCGCGAATTTTTTGCAGTTTTTAGCCTATTTCAATGTATTTTAAGCCATTTTAGACCTATTTTTACCTTATTTTCGCTTTTTTGTCCCTTTTTTCCCTTTTCCCTTCTTTTTTTCTCTTTTTTCCCCTTTTTTTTCTCTTTTTTTTCTTTCCCCCCTGCTTGCCAAATTTCTAATTCATGTCATTTACTTGGATTTTGCCAAGGCCTTTGATACCGTGTCACATCAAAAATTGTTATATAAGCTAGAAAAATATGGTGTTTCTGGTAAATTTTTAAAATGGATAAAAGAATTTTTAGTTGGGCGGGAAATTAAAGTTGTAATTAATAACTCAGTATCCAAATCATTTCCTATAAGAAGTTCAGTTCCTCAGGGTTCTGTTTTAGGTCCATTTTTGTTCTTGGTATATATTAATAATATTGTTGATTGTGTTAAGTTCTCACAAATTAGATTCTTTGCAGATGATATAAAGTTGTTTGTAAAATCTTCATCTAAAGATTACCACATTCAAACCTTGAGACTTCAGCAAGATTTAGATAGAATACACAGCTGGTCACAAGACTGCCAACTGCAGTTATCTAATCACAAATGTGAAGTTCTTCATATTCGAAATCATAGCAAAGACTTAATTTGTAAATATAAGCTTGGTAATAACGTACTTGCAACTACAGAATTGATGCGTGACCTAGGTGTTTATATATCCCATGATCTGAAATTCTCTAAACACTGTGAAATCACAGCAAAAAAAGCTATGAGAGTGACATCACTAATTTTTAGAACATTCAACTCAAACTCTAGAAATAATTTTCTCAGAGCATATAAGTCCTATGTTAGACCAATTCTGGAGTATGCTAGTGCAGTTTGGAACCCATTATTTACAAAAGGATATAAACATTTTGGAAAAAGTGTAACAAAATTTCACTAGACGTTTGTTTTATAAATGGAAGTTGTTACCTGTTGGTTATAAACATAGACTGAATTACCTAGGTTTAGAAAGATTAAAGGATCGAAGAGAAAAAATTGTTTTATATGAGTGCTTTAAAATTCTCCTTGTTAAAACAATTTCCAAGCCAATGATTTTTTTAAGTTTAACCTGCAGCCCACCCGTGGTCATCCATTTAAATTGGCAATGGAAGACTGCCGAATTAATGCAAGGAAATTCTCTTTTGCAAATAGGGTTGTTACACCTTGGAACAATCTACTCCCATCTCAAGTAACTGTCGATTCTTTGGATGCATTCAAGAAGAGTTTTGGAACTGACTTAAATAAGCGCTCTTTTTGAGCCTTTAAAGTTATTATCAGATAGCTATGTTCGTTGATGATTAGTTACAATTGTGATTCATATTGGCGGCAATTAAGTCGCAGATTTGATGTTGTTGATGGAAAAAAAAAAAGAAAAAAAATAGAAAAAGAGAAAAAATAAACACAATGAAATGATGAAAACAGAAGAATTAAACTATGCATAAACTATGCTTAGTATGATATTAATTCTGTTATCTGATCATTAAAAAAAAAATTAATCTCTAGAAATTGATAAACTTTCAATTAATATTATAGTGCAAGAATATGGTTTGAATTCTTGTTTTGATCTGTTTAATTGAAAATTTTTCATGTGAATTTAGGGTTTGATTAAAGGTTAACATTCACTGTTGTTTTTTTTTTTTTAATTAAAACATTTGTTATAATAAATATTAGAAATGTTTTATTTTAGATAATTTTGCAAAAGAAAATTGAAGACACAGAAAATTTTATTTTTACTAAGTCTAAGCGAAACCTAAAAATTAAGATAAAAGTCTTAAAAAAACTTTGAAGCTATTAAAATGCAGAATAATTTAGTACCTAATGAAAAAATGATTATTTTGGAACATATTATGCCGAAAATATTCTTTCCGGACACCAAAAGGTTTATAAAAATATTCTTGGAGGGTATTTTAAACTTTTACAACTCAAAATCTGACTAAATACCCACATACGTTAAAGTTCAGGAAAAATAAGCCCGAAGGTCAATAAGTCATATACCCATTTACAAAGCATCCACTGCAACATGCCGAGAGAAACAAAGGATGATCAAATTGCCAGACTCG
>JASAMX010003788.1:0-27523 GCA_030248175.1 Microlaimidae sp. YZB2_3 | reverse complement strand
TATGTATCTACTTCGTTCAGTTACGTATTGTGCTGTTACGTCATTTTTTAATTATAAAAGTCATTTTATTTATTGGAAGTATTTACTTTTAAATTTCCTATAAATTTCATCGAAAAATTCTCATGAAACAATTGGAAATTTTTCAATAAGACCTTTTACTCGTATTTTCATTCTCATTCTCATTCTTTACAAAAATTCTAAGTTGATATGTATTTAAGAGGCCTTTAGTGGACCGACCTAAAAAATCTTAATAAAACAAAATAATTGATAACAAATTGATTTTTGTCGATAGCATATTGATTTGCAAAAAACTTAGAGGTGCGGTTCGAGGTAAAACTTTTTGTCTTTTTGATGATTTTTTATACAATATTATCTTGTACCCAAAAACCTTCTCTTTCTTTTTTGTCAAAATATCTTTAAAGGTTCAGAATATTCCTAAATAAATAAATAAAAAACGATGGTTTCTTCAACTTTTAAAATTGTTCAAAATAGGGCGTTTTTCAAGGCATTTCGTCCTGGAAAAACGTTTTTATTGTGTTCTCTTTTGTTATAAAAATATACATTCAAATCAAAGACAAAAAGTTTGACTCCGTACCGTACCTTTTTGATTTGAATATGGTTCAATCTCAACAAGTAATACATATGTTTATTGATATATTAGGATAAGAAACAATGTCCAAAATGTAAAAATTACAAAAATTTAACACAAACAAAACATAATCAACAACGCCGGGGGGTCACGAGACGATTCACTATCACCTTCCAAATTTTTTTTTAATTAATTCATTTATTATACAAAATAATAATTTTCACATGGTAAATACCAATAAAATTAACCATCTTATAAAAATCAGGCATTTAATTTAATGTCTTTTAAGGTCGGTTCATACTTATGACAAAACGTCTTTTGGATAAAGTCCAAAGGACTTTTGTCCTTTGGACTTTGTCCAAAGGACAAAATCCAAAGGGAAAAGTCCAAAGAGAAAAGTCCAAAGGGAAAAGTCCAAAAGACAAAATCCAAAGGACAAAGTATTCATACTTTTGTCCTTTGGACTTTTCCCTTTGGATTTTGTCCTTTGGACTTTGTCCAAAGGACAAATTCTAAGTAGTGTTCATACTTCGTCCAAAGGCAAAAGTCCAAAGGACGTTTTGGCTTTCCAAAGGACGTTTTGGCTTTTTTAAAATTGTCCTTTGGACTTTGTCCAAAGGACGTTTTGTTATAAGTATGAACCAGTCCATAAAGACAATAATAACAGTCATTGTGCGGTTTTTAAGTTGCCGTGCGGTTTTCAGTTGAAATAAAATTAGGTTTTATCATCATTTCAGCCGACGCGCCGGAAATAAGGGCGTTTAAGAAAAATCGCACAAAAAGTGTTTTTAATATTTAATTTTAAAAAAATAATTATTTTATTTATTTTTAAACAAGTATATTCACACAAAAGCTACTTGACTCGTTTGTTAAGGCTAAATAGTTAGTTAGAAAATTATAACTATTGTAAAATGATTATTATGAAATAATAAATTGGTAAATTTGTTCTTATTGCTTATGAAACGACACCCATTGTTTATTTTGTGAACAACAGCACAACCAATTTCTGGTTGTCTCATTCTTAAATGTGACCATGGTTACTAAACTCTGATGCTACAGAGTAAAAGTTTGTCATCTAATGTGGCCTTAAGATCAGCCGACAGTGTTACTATATTTATTACCACGCTGCAATTGCTTTCTGTTATAGAAATAAATTAAACAGTGAAACAATATTAAATCAAAAATATATAATAAAGCAAAAATGAGACACTTACAACAAACTGCTTTTAAAAAAAGGTCCCATTTAAATGGGACCTGGTCCCATTTAAATGGGACTTTTCGATTTTGGTCCCATTTAAATGGGATCCCATTTAAATGGGATCCCATTTAAATAGGTCCCATTTAAATGGGACTTATTAAATGGGATCCCATTAAGCCGGGATCCCATTGTTAATGGATCCCCATTTATATGGTCCCTTTAAAGAGATCCCATTTAAAGGGATCCCATTTAAAAGGTCCCATTTAAATGGGATCCCATTTAAATGGGATCCCATTTGATGAGTCCCATTAATAGGTCCCATTTAAATGGGATCCCATTTAAATAAGTCCCATTTAAATGGGACCTATTTAAATGGGATCCACGTTGCAATGAATACCATAAATGGGACTTCTTTCTATGGGATCCTTTAAGAAACCAAAATCCAACAGTCCCATTTAAATGGGACCTGGTCCCATTTAAAGGGACCTTTTTACAAGCAGTTTGTTCTAAGTGTCTCATTTTCCTTTATTATATATTTTTGATTAAATTAGTATTTTTGTCATAAAAAATAAAATAAATGTTTTATAATATTTTTAAAAAATTAAGTAAAATGATAAAATAATTTGAAAACATAAACATAGTACGGATTTCATGCATTTGTAATATGTTCTACGTTATTTTGCTCTAAAAAAGTAATAGCACAACAAAAACACATGATTTATTTTAACGATACACTGTATATAATGGCAACATTCATTCAAACATACAGAAAAAACAATACAATAATTTTAAACAAATTAAACTTATAACGTTATGACGTAATGAAGAAATTTTTTGCATATGAAAAACAAATTTTTTGAAATAGTAAAATTTTTTTAGTACCCAACGATGAGTACGGTAGAAAGAGTGGTTGCCACTGTGGTGCAAACCAAAGGATGCACTTTTGTATTTTTTTTAGTACCCAACAATGAGTACGGTGAAAAGAGTGGTTGCCACTGTGGTGCAAACCAAAGGATGCACTTTTGTATTTTTTTAGTACCCAACAATGAGTACGGTAGAAAGAGTGGTTGCCACTGTGGTGCAAACCATAGGATGCACTTTTGTATGTTCCGTTCTTGGAGCGACAGTGGTGGCATTTTTAATCTTACGGTAAGTGTATTAAAAATTTATATCATAAGTAATCTAAAGTTTATTGGAGTCCAAAATGTTAGTTCAACCCGTTCCCGTGAAGGCCCTTTCCACCCTTAGAACCGTGAAACCTTCGTATGACGAAGGTAAAACCTTCGTCTCACGGTGGTGGTATTTTTGTATGACAAATGTCGTACGTAATCCTTACCGCGGTAAGCTCTTCGCATGACTTAGGTCGTACTTCCGTCACACATAATTTTTTGTGCGCGAATAGTGCCCAGTGAGCGAGCAAATTGAAATGGTTAAAGCTGTACGGTAGCAATATGCAAATTTTTGCAACATGAAATATCCTACGTAATACACTGTATCCGTGACAAAAATCTGCATATTGCCACCGTACCGTTTTAACCATTTCAATTTGCTCGCTCACTGGGCACTACTCGTGCAAAAAATTATATGACGGAAGTATGACATAGGTCTCACGAAGGTTTCACGGTTGTAGCCGAGGAAAAGGCAATTACGGGAACGGGTTAAGCTCACTCACAATAGCAATATAAAATATTTACTTATAAGTTTTGAGGTTTCCTATAGGGATTCTAACGGTTCAGGGTCAATGGAGTCGAGGGAACTTGGAGCTGGAACTTAGAGCCAAAAATAGGGAACTTGGAGCCGTAAGTGGGAACTTGAAGCCAAAAATAAAAATAGCTAAAACGGGTACGGGGTTTTTAGAGCCACAAGCAGGAAACTTGGAGCCATCGAAAATTTTTGGAAACTTGGAGCCACGAGCAATGGGAACTTGGAGCCTTTCAAAAAAAATTGGTTTAAGCTACAATTTAGGTTTCGCTTAGGCTTAGGTACACGTTTTAGCGAATTTAATTTTTGGCTCCAAGTTCTCAACTTAAGGCTCTAAGTTCCCCACTTACGGCTCCAAGTTCCCTATTTTCGGCTCTAAGTTCCAGCTCCAAGTTCCCTAGGCTCCATCGACCCTAAATTGCTAAAACGTGTACCTAAGCCTAAGCGAAACCTTATTTAAACAAAAACCAATTTTTTATTAAAGGCTCCAAGTTCCCAAAAAATTCCTATGGCTCCAAGTTTCCTGATTGTGGCTCTAAAAATCCGTACCATTCTAACTTTTAAGTTTAAGGTAGCTTGTCATTGGATCACAAGAATTCCGTTTATTATTATAATGAATAATAATAAATAATTTTATTCGCTCAAAGCAGGACAACACTAAAGCATTTTTATCATAATGCGCTTTAATAAGCGTGCCCTTTGTTAGTATAAATCCTAATTCATTCTTGAATAGTAGTTTAAAATCATATTGAGAAATAATTCTTCAATTATTAATAGCGTTAATCATATTCTTAAAACCTGTTACAGTTATTGTTGTCATTTTGATTGATGTTATTTGACTGTTCTTTTTGACCATTTACTTCAAATACAAAGAGTCCATTTTGAATTCGAACCGCACAAATTAAGCTTGAATGAATCTCCATTTTAACAAATTAAAACTGACTATTTGCAAAAAACCTGAAAGTTAAACTAATATATTAATTACGCACAAATACCGTTAACAAAAAAGTAGCTTAACTGACTTAACGTCGGCCAGGTGTTAATTTTAACCACCGGGTGTTATTTTTGCCATGCATTCAATTGTAAAATGAACTACATTAGGTGGATAATTATCATGTGATCTATCTAGCCATACCCCGTTCACTGATATAGCAAAAATAGAAGCCGATAGCCGAAATTAAGGCCTGGGGCCTGTTTCATAAAATACTGGTAAATTTTACAAGTTTGTAAAATGGAGAAAAATACAAGTTTTTAAAATGACTGACTTCTAAATTTTTAAACAAATAAAAAGATGTTTTTATATGTGTTTTTATATAGATTTTTTAATATATAATTTAATATTAGTAATATAAATAATAATATATTTAATTTTTATATAGATTTTTTATATTTTTTTATATATAGATTTTTTAATATACCTCCACAAACCAACAAAAAATAATAATTCAAATTTACAATGGTGTTTTTACTTGTATTTTTTACTTGTATTTTTCACTTGTATTTTCACTTGTATTAGAGTTTTTGCAGAACTTATTTAAATAAATAAAGTGAAATCGTAAAGTAAATTTTACCCTACTCGGAGTAGGGTAAAATTTTATTTTGAGAACTAGTAAAAAATTACAACTGGCCAAAGTTTAAAACTGGAATAACTTTAAACACACAACAGCTACGTACATGAAATTTTAAATAGTTTGCACATGGCATATAATCTTTTTTCATTTCAAATTTCAACGCAAATGGTTCAGAATAAAAAAAGTTATTGATAGACTTGTAATTTACGAAGACCAGTATTTTATGAAACAGGCCCCTGGCCGATTTTAAGTCAGTTAATTTCCAGCACTAAATGACAATTAAAAAAAATCATAAATTAATAAAAAGTCATATTAATTGCAATGTATTGTTGTTTAAGTATTGTAAAAAAAATAAATAAATTTACTTAAATTGTATTTACTAAAAATAAAAATTTAGAAATTTTTGTCTGGAGAGGTGTATTATGATGAGCGAAGAAATAGCGCTGTGCATTTCCCATTTGCTTCTAATGACAGCACGAGACAATTATGGAAGCATGGTAACAACTTAATATGATGATGTTATTTCGTTTTTAATATTCAAATTTGTAACTAGAACTAGGACTTTTCGGTTTTAAATCATTAAAACCTACAGAAAACCTAAGCTCAAATTCTCAACTTCGCGGAGTAAAATTTTGACAGTTTTTCGACGACCCCGAATTTTCTAGCAAGATTTGGAGTCTCCATATATCATAGATAAAAGATAAAAGAATTTATGTTGCAAAGGTCACGAAAAAGTAACATACTTACATGACAACAGAATATCAAAAAATTATCACAAACATAAAAAAATCGAATATTTAAAATAAATTGTGAACGTGAATACATTATTGTGATTTTATACTCCCAAAGTTCAGGAGGATTTTTTGTTTTTGAAAACAAATTGCGGAATTTTTATATTAAATCTAGAAATTTGTAAACATGCCAGTAATGCCAAGCTCATATTTATCCTATGTTCAATCCAAAATACAAAAGCTATGAATGAAAGCGTATTTTTCACTTCTGATCCATCTCATATCCCTGCAGTTGATTTTTATTTGCTTTTTATAAAATTTTATCCATATTTATTTGCCTTAATCAACATAAAAAAGTTTTGCAAGCGGTTTTTACTGAGTTTAATTATACTATAGAAATCACAAAAAATATCAAAAAAATATCTTTAGTTTTTGTATCAAAATGCAATATATTTTTTATTTTTGTTTATTTAACTGTTTAGTTGGCCTGTTTGGGAATCGCTTTAATGCTACACTATTTCTTTTTGGTGTACTTCGCGTTTTTAATGTTGGAAGCACTGCAATCGTATTGCATTGTGACAAGTGTGGTGTTGGAAGGGGGCTTTGTCAATTTGAAAGCGAATTTAATAATCGGTTGGAGTAAGTTTTTAAGTCTAAAGGCCGGTTCACAGCGGAGTGGCAGCTAATAGCTGATAGTGAACGCGCGCGTTTACATCATTACACTCTCATTGTTGCTGCGGTGTAAACTGTGTGTGCTGTGCGTCACCTATCAGCTGCCACTCCGGTGTGAACCGGCCCTAAGAGCGTGTTTTTTTTATTCAGAGCTAAATTGTATATTTTGTTTAAAAATGCTTAAGATTAAAAAAATGTTTAGGTGATAAAAAAATTACCTCTCTAACGGTACGGTTAATTAAGATGACAATTATATCATTGTATAGCTACTATTAAACTCCATATATTAATATGACTTGGGTATTAACCACACCGTTAGCAAACATACCCACCTGAAAACTTTTTCCAGCCTCAATTTTTTATCAGAGTTAAAAAGTTCTAGCCGATATTTTGTTACTTGTAGCTGGAAGAAGAAAACTTTGAGCCTTGTTTATGAAAAGGTTAAAATCTACACCTAACCGTAAGCCTCCGAATTGAATTTTCTATTTAGAAATCCAAATTTCCAGTTTCGGTAATCCAAGTTCTTTGCATACACCAAATATCCCTTTCTCAATTTTTAAATTTTTTTTTTTAATAGGCACCTTGCACTGAAACGCAGTTTATACATGAAGTATGCAATATACATAAACGTCACCATAATTGATAATTACCGTAGTACTACTTATCTTTTGTAGTATGCAGATCAACCGATCGAAATTTCGCGCGCTTTTGAGGGTTGATCTGCATACTACGAAAAGATAAGTAGGAGTACGGTAATTATCCATTATGGTGACACTTATGTATATTGCATACTTCATGTATAAACTGCGTTTCAGTGAAAGGTGTCTATTTTTAAAATAATTTCCAAATAATTTTCTATAAATCTTTTTTCACTCTATTGTTCCACTCTTTACTGTGTTTTTTTACGTTGTTCCTCAATTTTGTGAAATCAATTTTTTGCCGTAGTGGAAAAAATATATTACAAATTATAAATTTGAAGAATCAATATTTTTATCCAAAACCGTGACCCAGTCAGCCACTCCTCCTTTAGGAGAAAAACGCCTTCAATGAATATTGTGGATCTAAAAAGAATAATTTATACAATATAGTAACTAAACAGTTCATGCAAATTACCTAATTTGACAAAAAATAATTTAAACAACCAAATAATTTAAATATCATAAAATGGCAGGCATTACAGGACATATGTTTCCATAAGATTTTAACCGGGCTCATAGAGATATTGTTTTATTTTTAAATCAAATATCAATTTAATAAAAAAACATTTATTTACAGTTTATTTTAGTTTTACCTTTGGCAATTGTAATTTTTACCGGGGTGTGGTATAGAGAAGACTACATCACACCTGTAATGTAAGTTGACAATATTTATAGTTTTAATCTAAGCTAAATAAACATTTTATTTAAAATCTATACTTTAAATATTAAGTATGTGTGTTTTTAAACTCTTTTTTTTAAATTTTTACGCTAAAAAAGGAGTAACAACAATACATAGATAAGCGGGGTCAGAATGAGTAAAAGACAGCACAAAGTGCGGTATTAACTTGATTATGTATGTTTCCTGTTTTTCAACGAAATAAATATAATAATAATAATAATAATAAAGGAAACTTGCGTGCACTACATTTACACCAGCTTTGTTTATAACTTTGTTTTAATTAAAGTTTCCGACACTTTATACCGCTACAGATTTATTCTGTCGTGCGGCGAGAGTGCATATTATAGCAAATAAAATCTGGCTGACCCCGATATTTGCAATATTGAATTGACTATTTTAACAACAAAAACATTCAAAATTTTTCACTAAAGCAGAGTAATAACAAAGATTAAAAACTGTATTTTAATAATTATTTATCAAATTACTTAATTTGTAACCTAAATGGAAATTTTTTAAGGGTTATTTTTTGTATATTTTGTGAAAAGGTGGAATTAAAAAAAATTCTGCGTTCTTATTTGTTTATTTTTTAAAAACGTCATTACCGCACAATTTTCATTGGTCCACTAATGTCTGCATTTTAAATTTCAGCGTCAGCCAGATATAATTCAACCATAACTTTATCTAATTTTTGATTGTAAAATTATACTTTAAACGTATAAGGAAGAGGATTTATCAATTCCCAGTACTAAAAAATTTTGCGACTTAACTTGCATGGAGCAGCTTACTGGCCCCCTTTTATCCAAGTACCAAGACAAAAACTAAACACCTTATATATATATTTTTAGACAAAATGAAAATCAGAAAGAGTTAAGCTTTTTGATTTATTAGTTAAATTTTAATAACTTATAATTAAAAATATAACAATATCATGTATTTATTTTTTGTCCAAAATTCATAAAATTTGACAATTATTTATATAAAAATATATTAGTTAAAACAGTATTTATACTTTTTTATTGATCAAAGATGACAAAAGGTCTAAAAGACGCGTTTAAAGTCTATTTTATTAGCTTTTAGCCCGATTCTCTGCTTGTCCATGAAAAAAGACTTCCATCCCTAATCTTTGGCTAATCCTTGGCTAATCGCGCTTTATGAATGCGGCTACAGGTTTTTCAGGACAATTGTGTAGTGATCCCAATCCCGGCTTGAACATTGAATTTGTTTTTTAAGTTCTGGAACCTCCCTATCTATTTTACTCGCCATTTAACCAACTTACAATGTTTTTGAAGAGGCCACGTGAAACTCAACGCATGGCCGGTTAAAAAAACTAAATTAAATTTAAAAACGGGAATTCGGTAAAAAAATCGTTTAAATATATTGAAAACAAATCCTGCAAAAAAAGTTTGTAATTAATGTTTTGCTTGTAAATAAATAAATAAATAAATGAATAAATAAATAAATAAATAAATAAATAAGTAAATAAATAAATAAATAAATAAATAAATAAATAAATAAATAAATAAATAAATAAAAAAAAATAAATAAACAAATAAATAAATAATTAAATAAATAAATAAATAAATAAATAAATAAATAAATAAATAAATAAATAAATAAATAAGTAAATAAATAAATAAATAAATAAATAAATAAATTCAGGTGTTTTCTGAACTTGAACGGCAACGCAGCCACGGCCGTAATGTTTCCAACCATCGCTGCAATAGTCCTTGCAATTATTATGGTAGAAGCGACTGGAAACAGCGAGGACAATTATCCACCGATACCAGAACACAACAAAACTCAGATGACCACTTGCAGGTATATTTTATTGTAGTGAAAAAATGTGTGTTTTATTTTTCCTTTTTGTAAAATTAAAAAAATAAAATACAAATTATGTTCAGGCACTGAACGTGTTTTTTCTGAAAATAGCCCTAGTACGGTAGAATATGGTAATAGCTGTAATGAATGAAGACAGTGCACTGCATTGATTGCACTGCATATTAAAAAATATATTTAAAACCGATACATTTTTTATGAAATCTTTCACAAAATCATGTCGTAAAAAGAAACCAATGGACTTACCAATGGACCCATAAGCTAATCGCTTTTTAAAAATAATCAAAATAAAGTACCCTATGTTTGTTTCTAACATCTAACCTGAAGCTCCCTTGGCCCCAAGTTCGCCAAATCCTCATTGTTAGATAAATAGATAAATGTTTATATTATGTCAATTAACAAATTGTTAACATATAATATTTATGTTTGTTTTATAATTTGGTGCTCTGCAATTTTACTTAAAACTTTTTGTATTCCTTTCAGAATTTCCCAGAAGAGTCTGAACGTGTTTTTTTCTGAAAATAGCCCTAGTACGGTAGAAAATGATAATAGCTGTAATGAATCAAGACAGTGCACTGCATTGATTGCACTGCATAATAAAAAATATATTTAAAACCGATACATTTTTTATGAAATTTTTTACAAAATCATGTTGTAAAAAGAAACCAATGGACTTTCCAATGGACCCATAAGCTAATTGCTTATTAAAAATAATCAAAATAAAGTACCCTATGTTTGTTTCCAACATACAGCCTGAAGTTCTCTTGGCCCCAAGTTCGCCAAATCCTCATTGTTAGATAAATAGATAAATGTTATTATGTCAATTAAGAAATTGTTAATATATAATATTTATGTTTGTTTTATAATTTGGTGGCTCTGCAATTTTACTTAAAACTTTTTGTATTCCTTTTAGAATTTCTCAGAAGAGTCTGTTTATAATAATTCCATTATCTGTGGCTTCGTGGTTAATGGGACTTTTAGCCATCAGTGGGCAAATAATGGGTCTTTTCCCAGTGTGTTTCGCTCTGAATATATCATTAGCCTGGTGTATATTCTTATTTCACGCAATGGCAAATCCACAGGTTTATGTTATTATAGATTATATTCAGTCTTTGGCTGAGGACTTTAATTTCAAACTCCCAAGCCACAACCTGACGCTTAAAGGTGCAGTACCGAATCAAACTTTTTGTCTTCGATTTTGATTATTTTTTGCAAAAACCTTACCCCTAGCCTCAATAGTCCACAAAAATTTTTTCATCAAAATATCTCTAGTGGTTCAGGTGATATGACCCACCAAATATGGCGTTTTTCGACAATTTTGTACTTGTAAAATTGCTTAATTAGTTATTAAAATTTAAATTCCAAAATATGCACTCAAAAAAAGCGGCTACCCATTACTTTAATTTGATATCTTGATCGTTAAGATTGATGTAGTATTTGTCGAGATATTACGTTGCCCGTACAAAAAACCAGCAACTTTTTTGCTAAAAATACAAAGTAATGGCATAAAAGGTTGTGCAAATTTAACCAAATCTCTGCCGTCGTTTGGTGTTGATGGCAAAAAAATCGCGGGTTTTTGTACGGAAAACGCAATATCTCCACAAATATTGCACCAATCTTAACGATCAAGGTATTAAATTAAAGCAGAAAATAGCCGCTATCTTTGAGTGCATAATTATTTTAATTTGAATTTTAACACCTATTGAACAATTTTTTAAATACAGAATTGTCGAAAAACGCCATTTTCGGAGGGTCATATTTCCTGAACCACTGAGACTGAAGATATTTTGATGAAAAAATTTTTGTGGGCTATGGGGGGCAGGGGTAGGGTTTTCACCCAAAATAATCAAAATCCAAGACAAAAAGTTTGACTTTGTACCGCACCTTTAAGCGGTAGGGGCCTACGGAATAATTAGAGCTGCAAGTAGGGAACATGGAGCCGCGAAAAAAAATTTTGGACGTTTTTTAGGCTTTGCTTAAGCTTAAGAATAGGTTATAGCGATTTTTATTTTCGGCTCCAAGTTCCCTCGGCTCCATCGACCCTAATCCCCTTAAGCTATTGCTGTTTGGTTTTCACTTAGATCATGGTGTAAAAACCCAGCGACACCACAACAAGCGTTGTTAAAAACGTTTCACTTTACATCGAGTACAGTATAGCCATACAAAACACCATAGATATAAGCTTTCAAATAACTAAAAAATTTGTTGAAAAATGTTAATTTTAGTCTTCAATAATTGCATTTGTAGTTACTGCGGCTTCGACTATTTTATGAATTTTTTTTTTAAATTTACAATTTAAATCATAAGTAATTTAAACTCCAAGGTCTCAATAAAATATGTTAAAAAATTTTTAAAATTAAATAAAAGGAAATCTATCCAGAGCAAAATAAGGTGACCGTAATAAAATTTTCTTACTAACATTGTTTTTACGAAAGAATGAATAAGGAAATGCTTATAAAATTTTAAACAATTGCTGTCATGAAATTTTCAAGTAAATAAATATCAACTCAAAGTCTTGTAGGATCTAAAATGAAATTTAAGCAGATTCGAAAATACATGTAAGATAAAATTTAGGAAAACTAGAATAAGTGAAATATTTGCAAGTGTTTGTTTATAATTTTTTTATTTTTTAATTAATTAGAAAAATTAATGTTTAATTAGAATTTTTCTTTAAATTTAGAAAAAACACATTATTCAAACGGTAATTGTTTCTGTTGCTTCAGTTTTTGCAGAATTTTTAAGAAATCTGTTTCTTATACAATGTATATTAAATTAGTGGCCGAAATTAAAACTTGTTAAACAGTTAAATAAAGAGCAATTAAAAAAAGCCAAATTTAACTTTTTATTGATTAAATTGGACCTGATTTTTTCTTAAAAGTCTTCTAAAATACTATGTGTTTTGTGTCACTTTTGATAATCATTATAGTGGGTATTAAATTATTTACGCCGGATCGAAATTCTTAGGGCTGGTTCATACTTATGTAAAAACGTCCTTTGGACTTTGTCCAAAGGACGTTTTTATACGTTTATACGCTGTGTGTGTCCTTTGGACTTTGTCCAAAGGACGTTTTTACATAAGTATGAACCAGCCTTTAAAAACACTAAAACATTCTTGAAACATCAATTCGGTTTTTAGGTCCGCTCTATGTTTATTGTGGCGTTTCGGCGGGTAAAAAAACTGTGTTGTCCGCACAAGTTTAAAGTGGAAGACGGATCCTTCGAATCGGATTTCAAGCACCATGATTACATTTTATGAAGTTTTGTCATAATCTATATTAAAAAATAGACAGTAGACA
The DNA here is from genome assembly GCA_030248175.1 of Microlaimidae sp. YZB2_3. Taxonomy (NCBI): domain Eukaryota; kingdom Metazoa; phylum Nematoda; class Chromadorea; order Desmodorida; family Microlaimidae; species Microlaimidae sp. YZB2_3. Next base: position 14,552 of record JASAMX010003788.1, on the reverse strand, counting down.
AGTTAAGAAATTTAAAAATTTAAAGCTAATATTCAAAACCAGTTTTAGTTTTACTAATTATGATTTGTCTTAATTCCTTATTAAATTGCTCGTTTTCATACAATGTTGTTTTTGCTGTGTTAATACAATTTTTAGTGCAGTTTTATAGCGCATGTTTCAGAATCAATCAATTTAAAGTTATAGATTTTTTTCGTTTGTTCAACTGGAAATGTGGCGCAAAAATTAAGAAGGTAGTCTTATCTGGTTTCGGACAAAATATTTATTTTTAATATAGACCATAGACAAACCTGTCTTAAATAAAAAATAGGGATTCGTGCGATAACAAATTAAAACAATTAATCCTGTTTTCATAGTTAATTAATTAAACATCGTAGTTATTATGTTTTTTATATACTATAAATATTGTAAATAGTTTTTTTTATTGTTTATCACAAGAACCCTCCCTTTTTTATTAAGTGAAACAACAGCACATCCCGGTTGTACTTCCTTCATAATAGTAGTGAGATTAAGTATTATACAATAGATAATTGTAAAATTACTATCGATTTACTAAAAATGCTATTTTTACAGGATGTTTAATGTCAACATTTGTATTATATGTAATCCGTCTTATTGAAAATGTAAAAAAAATTTGTCAAACAAAATTGACAGCAAAATTTTTTATTGTCACCACGAATATTTGTTGCCAATTTGAATCGAATTTTAAAGATTATGTATTCGTAACTAAGTAACTTTTACCACCAAACGAAGCGTCAATAGTTGATTTTTGTGCAATCAATTATGATAAAAAACAAAGATTTAAAACAAACTGGTTTCGTATTTATGCACACATTTGGCTGGCATTTTTTATGTACGCGCAAAGGCAAAAAATCAAGGTCAAAATTTTTTATTATTTTTAAAGTTAAAATTTTTATTATATATCCTGGTATTTTGTTTGTTTTTTTTTAAATTACACCAGAACCATTTACTACCATCAAATTCGCATCCTGAATCAAACTGCAAACGCTATTTGCTAAACGAACTTTTGGGCGTTTATTAAATAGATAATTATATATTATCCTGCGTGATTTGCCTTAGCGGATACTTAGCTCTCGAAATACAATTTTAAACGTACTTTTTACGTTTCATATAAAATCGTTTAGTTGGCCTAGGATTTTTTTTTGCAAACAACAACAATATCTTTGAGCCCAGTATAGAATAAGCAAAATATCCCCCTTGTGTGTTCAGTTTGAAATCTACATTAATTGAATTTGTAATTGTGATTGGCTAGTGATGACGAAATTCACAACGAATTATAAAAATATTTATACCAATTTATAGAATTAAAAGCAATGCTGAAATATAATATATTTGCAAATATTATGTAAAATAACATTTTCAAAGGAGATCATATAAAAGATATTTTACGTAATATTTGCAAACAATTTTTTAGTTTTTATTTTAAAAATCTCAAAAAACTTTAATCCACTTATTTTCATGAATGTGAAGAAGAGCTTATGCGCGCAGTGAAAGAAGTATGTACTGTAGCAAGGAATTATTAATTTTTTTAGCTTAGCAAGTAGTTCCTCACAGCCAAATTCGTCTGTATGAAATGCGTAAAAAATGCATGTTTTAGGAGTTTTTTTTAAATTTTGGTAGTTGGGTAGCTAAGTTTAAAAAAATTGTTTGATCACAAAATAACAACAAAAAGAAATTAAAATTACGATGTGTGAACTTATTTTCAGATTTTTTATATTAAATAAAAAAACACTTTGAAGCACTTTAGTTTATCGACTGTTTGGAGAATTGTTATAAGCTTCATAAATTTTTACAAAAATATATTTAATTATATTATATCATTTTTAGAAAATGATATGGGCATCATGAAAATAACTTATTATGAACTAAATACTTTTGCGAAATTATGTTATTCCTTGAATTTTCTAGTTTTATTGTTTACTTTTTCACCGTATAAGTCATTTTCTTACCAGCAATAGAACCCCATATTTTTTGTTATTTGTTTGACTTTTTTAGCTTAATACTCCCGTATCGATTTGCTAATTAAGTCTAACTTTTATCATGTTATAGTGATTGGTGATTTAAGTAAATAAATATAATGTCACGTTTTACAGACTGTAAGTGTTTTATAAAAAATGAAGCTTAAATTTTTATTTCAAAAAACGCCTTAAACACTGCGTAAACGTTTCTTCTTGAATATTAGTTGTGGGGAATCTTCTAAGAAGGTTCTGTGAATATGTATAGTGGATATTTTCGTAAATAATAGGTGCGGTGTCTTTGGAGTTATTAGCAGGGAGCTTAGAGTCGTCAGAAAATTTTAAGACTTTACAGCTGCAAAAATGGGAAATTACAGCCGAAATAAAAAAAATTGTTTGGGATTTGGTTTAGGCTTATACTTAGATTTTATATATAATTTAGCGATGTCAATTATTCGGTTTTAAGTGTACAATTTACGGCTCCAAGTTCCAATCCAAGTTTTCTCGACTCCAACGATTTTAGATTTATTTATTTATTTTGTCAAAAGACAGGTACATATATAAGCAAGGGTACAAGTACTAAACGTGTACCAAAAATCAGTTTGAGAATTTCACCAAACAAACATAAATAAAAAACACGTTTCTAGGTCAATTCTGACTTTGCGATCTTAATTTTGGGCATTAAAAAGTGATTAAACTACCCTTTAAGAAAATAAATGGTGTTTTATAGACAAAAAAATGGCCTTTTTTTCAAGGTACATTTTATGCTGTTAAGAATATTTTTTAATAGTGCTTTAACCAATATGAATAAATATTTGTTAGATTGCTGAGAGTCTGGTGGTTCTAAAAATATTTTTACTTTTTTTCTGGTCTTCACCAATTTTGTACAGCAACCACTTAAATATGTATCAAAATTCAGTCGTGAAAAAAATTAAGATTTAAAAAATGGGATAATTTAATAAAAATGCCTCACAATACAATTTAGCTTGGTTTTTAGGCTTTTCTTAGGCTTAGAAAGAATAAATTTGATTAAAAATAAGCTTAAAATAGCTTTTTAAACAAAAACAAATTTGTTGTTCATATTTTCGGTGGTCCATGTTACTATCGAATTTATAATTTTTTTGTAAATTTTTAGATTCTCCGGACTTCCACCAATGTTAAAACAAAGTTTTTATTTTAATTTAGCGGTTAATTAAAATTTTTTCTTAACAGTAAAAATTGTGTACCCAAAATATTGTCATTTTTGCCTATATTTCACCCCATATTATCAAAAATCGTGTTTCAATAATTTTTTAAAGTTTAAAAACGAGATCTTCAGGTCAAAATTGACCTATAAACATGTTTTTATTTAGTATTTGTAGCGTGCAAATCTCTAATCGATATTTGGTACACGTTTAGTACCTGTACCATAAGCAAGTATACACTGCAATGGAATGAAAAATAAATATGTACTGCCACTATAAAAATATTATTTAACCTAATTCGTCTGCTTTCTGGTCGAGTCAATGGCCGACTTACCGAAAAAAAATCTTAGTTTATCTTTTAATAAAATGTAGTGTGAAAGATTTTTAATCAAAAATGCTGGTTGTTTTTTGACCTAACAATTTAGCAACCTTATAAATATCTAAAAAACGGGTTCGTAACTATTACTTCGCGACTTCTTGTTGTAAGTCAAATTACATTCGCAGTAAACACTCTAGGCTACTGGACGGTAACCATTGTTTTGTGGTGGGCATTTTTTTGTATTTTTTGCAAATGAAGATGCTCCATATGACTTGTTCGCAAAATGTTTTTAAGGGTTGGTTCATACTTATGTAAAAACTCCTTTGGACTTTGTCCAAAGGACAAACACAGCGTATAAAGGTATGTAAAAACGTCCTTTGGACAAAGTCCAAAGGACGTTTTTACATAATTATTAACCAACCCTAACTCGTTTTCGTAAATAGCTCATAAACGAGTAAACAATTTTATAATAAATCTGTTCTACAGTTTCGTAGGTTAAATCGAATATTTCCCTTTTTTCGCATCCACATTAAACAAAATTGGTTTCTATAAACTAGTAGTTAATATACGTGCGTAGTTTTTTCTAATTATTATTGTGAATGTTATATTTTGTTTTTTTTTATTTATAGTAGTATAATATTTGTTTTGTTATTTTGTATAATGACAAAAAAAGTAAACTGTTTACTTTGCAAAGCAAAAAAACGGAAATTCTGTTCAAGCACAACTCGAATCCAAAACAAAAAAGAAGCTCGATTGTTTAACAGTATAATTGTTTTTAAAAGTCTTCAAAAATATTCGTACATACAACTAACATCACATTGGAACTGAAGTAAAATAACATTAAAACCCACTCATTTACTGGCAAATATTTTGCTATATTAAAACTCCTGAATACAATATTTTAGTTTGAAATTCATAGAGTAGACATTCATAATGGCCCAAATAATCCGCAATTTTCGCTTTCAAGATATGTCGATGTTAATGATATACTGTAATCTGAGATCATGCTGTTACCATAACCAAAAGTTTCTATTTTTTAACTATTCACACTTTTTAGCCAAAAAAAAAACTTTCTAACAATCCAAAAAAGCCGTAGGATAACTGACCTAAATTCGGGCAGTTTTAATTTCGGCCGCCGGTATATTTTTGCTATGCAAAAAGTTGTGCAATAAACTGCGTGCGTCTGGAAAGATCGTCAAGTCATCTATCTAGCCGTACGCAGTTCATTTCATAACTAAAGGCTGGTTCATACTTGTGTAAAAACGTCCTTTGGACAAAGTCCAAAGGACCAATACAGGGTATAAACGTATGTAAAAACGTCCTTTGGACAAAGTCCAAAGGACAAATACAGGGTATAAACGTATGTAAAAACGTCCTTAGGACTTTGTCCAAAGAATGTTTTTACATAAGTATGAACCAGCCCTAAGCGCATAATAAAACACACAGCCGGTGAATGAAATTAAGGCTGGTCGAATTTAAGTCAGTTACCCAACATACTATGTAACAACAGGAATATTAAAACTGCGATTAGTTTTATAGTCGTTTTAGAAGCTAAAAGCGTTTATATAGTAGAAAATTAAATGCGATTTTCGACTGCGTGAAATTTACATAAAAATATCGTGCTATATTTTTTTTAAAAGAAGTTAAATTTAACAGTTTTTGTCTATTTACTAACTTTAACTAGCGATTCTGTATTTTCTGGCGCCAACACGATGTCAATTCTGGCAAGAAAAATTTTACACCAGTGCACATTATACACGGAAACATAAACTACTTTTAGTTTTTAATTACACGCTATTAAACTACAAAAAAAAACAGAAAACACAGTGCGTGGGAATAACCGAAGTACTACGTTGTATAATATTATGTTAATTTTAAAACCGCAAATTATAAGTTTGGCATAACATGGAAAACTGGAAAGTTTTGTTGTCGACAAAATGTTTTTGGGCGATCCATCAAGAACATTCTGATTCCTAGTTCTTATACTGCCACACTAAACATTACGTTGCGTAGACACCAAAATTAACACCGACCGCGGGCGAGTGCTCACAAATTCATTATATTATTTGGATACAGGTGGTGAATAACAACAAATTTTTTAGAACTTCAAAAAAATTTAAAAAATTAAATTTTTATTAAAAAAATTTTTAATGAAATTAATTATTAAGATTTGTAAGCGCCCACATTAAAATAAAATTAAACCTACAATTTGCGAATTTCTAAAAAAGTACAACTAAAACGGTAAACCCAGTATACCAGCCTAAACTACAACAATTTCAGATCTCTGATATGTTAAAATTATAGAATATTGTTAAACCATTCAAGAGAAATACGGTCAAAATTAAGTTATTTTTCCAAGTAAAATATAATAAAATACCGTATTGAAATTTTTTACTTCAATGGTTTAATAAGCGACTATACGCAGCAATATTAAAACAAACAAAAAACATTATCCTATCACATGAAAAAAATATAAAGACAGGGCATTTTATTTTCAGGAATATACGTTAGGAATAACTGGAAGTACATAGAGTATAATTTTAATAAGCTGCAACACATGTGGAAGAAAAGCTTTAAAGAAGCTCGATTTTCGTAAGTTTATAAAAACGACAATAAAAATCAAAAATAAAAAAAAATCGTCTCGATTTTATTATGCACTGATTAAAAAGAAAAATTTGTAAAATTTAAAATCAACGCTTTAGTTTGCATCCTGAATAAGTAAATAACAATATATTTTTAATTTTCCTCTAATCAGTGCGCCGTAGACACCGAGACATATAAATTACATACATACAAATAAAACACTAAAATACACACACTAATCAAGTTTCCGCATTATATGCGATTGGGCCAAGTGGGATAATGTCCAGGAATGGATCCCGGATTCTGATTGGTCAAATCTGTCACGTGACCACTGGTATGAACATCGGTGGTTGGTTGAACTTGAACTGGGACCGACATTCCGAAGCCCAAACCTAAAAAATCAGAGAAAAATCAATAAAAATAACTTAAAGTTAAAATTTTGGAAAATGGAGTTAAAAATGAGTGTAATTTATTGTCGAAAGGTATTTGCGCCCAATTTTAACGTTTCACGATAACAAACAGTGGACTTGGGCGAGTAATAGGTCGTTAACTGTGATGTCGGCAGCCTTTGTTTTTAGAAAACTGGCGAAAATTATCACAATAAAAAAACTTTCTATCAGACGATTCCTTGTCGGGTCGGTGTAAAAAACGAAAGAAGTCGCGTTTTCCATTCGCAATAATTGTCATACTTAAAAATGATTTAAATCCAAATCAAACCGCTATCTACCACCCTGAATCTGTCAAGTGAAATATCTTCAACTTTTAGCGAGGCCGTTGTTTTTTTCTAATTTTATTCTTAAAAAAAGTTTAACAGATCATATTTGGCGACGCGGAATATATTTTTTCCACAATACGTAATAGTGTTAAGTGCACGGTTTTTATTGTTCTAAATGTAGTATTTCCTAGTAAACAAACGACGTTCATTTAACGATTTTAAAAATTCCCCGAATACAAACCGAAAAAACTGTAGTAGCAAGAACACGACAAGAATTATGATTTGAAATTAATTATTCAAGCACTCTCAAAAACTGGTTATATGTTTAAAGATTTACTTTTTTAGAATAAGAATAAAAAAAATAAAATTTTAAAGTTATAATAAATTAAATCAAAAAAATACAATTAATTAAATAAATAAATAAAAACTAACTGGGTTGGTGCATAGCCGCGGCTGCGGAGGCCGGTGGGAGGTTAGGAGAATGAACGCTACCCTGTGACACGTTGGGATTCAAGAGATTAGGACGGTATCCGGGAAACTAAATAAAATAATTATTCAATAAAACCTTTAATAAAACAAAAAATATAAAAAGAAATTACATGAAAATATAAAATATAACTAACTTTTATTTTAAAAGCATTTAAGAAAGGTTCACTTTTTATGTCAAGATTAAGTTAATGTTAAGTATCTAAAATTTAATCATTGTTGTTACTGTGTTTGTTTTTAGCCGTTTCCGATAACAAAAACTATGTAACAATTTATGGTAATCAAATAATATAATTTGAATGAATGCTTAATTTTTTAATCTGGGGAAACAAAGTTAAATTCGACCAGCCTTAATTTCGGCCACCGTTGTTATTTTCGTCATGCGCACAGTTAAGGCTGGTTCATACTTATGTAAAAACGTCCTTTGGACAAAGTCCAAAGGACAAACACAGCGTATAAACGTTTCCAAAAAACGTCCTTTGGACTTTGTCCAAAGGACGTTTTTACACAAGTATGAACCAGCCTTTATTGGATATATCCAGCAATACGTAGTTCAATTTATAATTTTGTGCACGGCGAAAATAATAGCCGGTGGCCGAAAATAAGACCTGGCCGACTTTAAGTCAGTTACTCTACAGTATTTTTCTTTTAAAAACATGATTTGAATATAATTAAAAAAGACTTACGAATTGTTCATAAGGTCGAGAGGAGGCACCGGCTGAGAACATATTACAACTGTAACCTGCGGCATCTGTACTACTAGACGGCATACCTACGAAACCCGGTGGGAGAGAGCTAAAAATCAATAATTAAGATAATAATCAATAATCAATAGTCAATAAACAATAATCAATATATGGTTATATAAAGGAGCAGCGAACTATAAAACCTCGAGCTCAAACCCAAATATTAATATTTAAAATTTAAATAAAAAAATTTATCTCTTTTGGCTATTTTTGCAATTGATATACAGATATTTAACCCGTTTCCGTCATCGCCTTTTCCCTCAATACCACGGTAAATCCTTTGACCAACGGAGGTGACATTTGACCAGTGTGGTGTGTAAACTTCATCCCGGTTAACTCTGCGTATCACCTAACTAATACTTAGGGAGTACGTAACACTGTATGCTTGGTTAAAATTTGCATAATTGCTACCGCACCACCAGCTCTTACCATTTCAGTTTGCTCGCTCACTGCACAGTAAGCAAACAAATTGAAATTCAAAATGGTGGTTATAATTTGCATAGTTGTTACGGTACTAGCTTCAACTGTTCCAATTTGCTTGCTCAATGCACAGTCAATGAAGAAGTTGAAATTTGAAATTCGTTGTCAGAATAAAACACCGCTATATTCTGCCGTTGGCGCATTGAGGTCAAAAACTATTTAATACTAAACTGAAATCTATGAATTACTTAAAAACATTATCGTTGCTAATCAGTTCAATATTGGCTTATAATTATTTTAAAACAACACAACTTAAATATAAAATAAACATTAAAAGGCTCTACCTGTACGGTTCGGAAACGACAGGTTGTGTCAGATTGGAGTATAGGCCTCCGGGGCCGGCCGGGAAGGTGGACTGGAAGCGGTGGTGGGCCTGGGCTTGGGCCCCGGCGCCCAGGCCTCCGCCCGCCCCGGCGGGACTGGTGGTGAGTTGGGGCGGGCAGGGACCCCCGGTGGCCACGCTGGGACCTGCCATACCTGTGGGGTCCATGGTTCGCTTTTGGTCCCGCAGTTTCTGCTCCCGCCGGTGCTTGGCGCGACGGTTGGAAAACCAGACCTGAAACATTGGAAAATTAAACAGTATACGCGGGAGGTGGTCTATGGAAAATAAGGACCACCGTTTTAAATGAGGAAGATTCGTTGAAAAATCAGTATATGCGTGCGATGGTCTATGGAAAATAAGGACCACCCTTCTAAATAAAAAAAATCCGTATATGTGAAAATATGAACATTAAACAGTCCATATATTTAGGAAAATTAAAAAATAAATGCATGAAGTGGTCTATGTAAAGTAAGAATCACTGACGGTTAGAGAACCAGACCTAAAAAACAGCACTTTTGATTAGAAAGATCAAACAGTATATCAAGTTAGGACGTCTATGGAAAGTAAGGACCACCGATAGTTGGAAAATCAGGCTTGAAAAAGCGCTTTTGATTAGGAAGATGAAACAGTATGAAACAGTAACAGTATGTGTGTTAGGATGTCCATTATAACGGAAGGACCACCGACGGATCAACAAGCAGATATAAAAAAGCGTATTTAATTAAGAAGATTAAACAGTATATGCGTCAGGATGTCTATGAAAAGCAAGGACCACCAACGGTTGGAAAATCAGACCTAAAAATAGCTTTTTAGAAAACTAAAATAAGGCAGTCTATGCGCTAGCATATGTGTAAGAAATAAGGACATGATAGGTGATGTGGAGTTAGGTAGTAATTATAATATTGTTGAGTTATAAAAGCTGTATATGAAAGCTGTATATATATGAAGTTGCAAGAACTCTGTGTATGTGTAATGAATAAACAAATCGTGTGTATACGCTTGTGTTTTGTTGAATTATGTTGGTTTTTTGTGATTGTCAAAAATAATTTTATAATAAATTAAAAAAAACAATTTTTCCAAAAAATTAGAATAAAAAATATTTATTTAAAACTACAAAAAAATTGTTGCGAAATGTGTAGCAAAGGTATTTGGTAAATGACTGAAACATAAATTTCTGTATTTTCAAGAACATATACATTTTATTGATTTAATAGAAAATTCCTTGTAACTTTACTGTTATCTTCGAAATCAATTTAGTATTAAAAATTGCGGAAAATTTCAACTACATTTTCTTAACACTTCGGTATTATTGAAAAACATCATTCATATTTTAAGGAATAATTAGGGGAATTTTTTTTATAATATCTTGTTTTGTATACTTTTGCTTTGATTTGCGGAATTTTAATATGTTTTTGCTGATTTTTTTAGTAAATCCTAAACATGTCTTTAATCACTTGAACATCTATAATAAATTATAACCTGTCATATACACATCATTAGGGAGGGAAAGGAGGGACATCCACTAACCACCAGTACAGCCTAAATCATCAATCCAACCCCTGAGAGAACTGACCTGCGAAAAAGGTCTGATTTTCTTCGACATTATCTTCGCACAATCTCACATTTTTACCTCCTCCCCGCTCCGTTTTGCAATTAATCATTTGGCGTTTAGAAAAGTAATTGGATTGTGATGAACGACGTGTCTGTTAAACAAAAAATTCCATCTCGCACTGGATAAAAACACTACTTATATACAATAATAAGATAAAAGTTCAATCGTTTTGGTATTTTGAAAGTTTATTTAATATTTTAATGCTGAGTCAGTTTTAGATTAAAAACAAACAGGCAATTATTTTATTTACTGCATATATGCAGAAACTTTCTTGAATTTTAGTTTTAAACTTTCAAGAAGTTTAACGTGTTTTCTCCTCAGTTACAAACACTCTCCTTAGTATTGGTTACTTTTGCACATTGTATTTAAATTACTAAGTTTTTTAGTTGACTATTTCTTAATTTCTGCCTAATGTTGTTTTTTTTTGTTTAATGTACTTAAAAAACTAATTTAAGTTCTTCAGGAAAAAGTTTGATTTCCTTTACTTTAACCTTTGTAACAGTTCTTCCCTGTATTGTTTACCTAAAAAACTGTCAAAAACTGTGAAATGATGCCCTACAAAGTATTTCTAGATATATATATACACACACACACACACACACATATATATATATATATATATACATATAATATATATATATATATATATATATATATATATATATATATATATATATATATATATATATATATATATATATATATATATATATATATATATATATATATATATATATATATATATATAATCCTGTGTGGCATTGAAAAAACAACGCATTCGAGTCTTTAGAATACAATTCATTTATAAAAAAATCATTGGCGATGTCCACATTTTCCACGTTTCCATGCGATGAGAATTTCGTCGTTTAAGCCACAATTCGTATAAAATACACGTGAATGTGACTTATCTAGTTATTAGGGTCCTGATTTCAATTTAAAATGAGTCACAGTCACATATACTTTATACAAATTCTGGCTCATTTTGCCGTAGTAACGACGATTTGAATGTGGTGATACCATATAAATGGCCGCGCCGTTCCCCGGCCAAATCATCACTTCCAACCGGCAAACGGCTAATCGTTTTGACAGTATCTTTTCACCATCTCCCAATACCCAAGTCAACGTATACACTGCTAGGAATTTCCTTAACTGCGCGCAAAAACTCTAATCAATAGTATTGATGTGAAAATAAAACGATATTCCCCCGAACAAAAACATTTTTTTTCTTCTTCAAAAGTTCGGTTTTAAAATAAAAATCTCTTCAACATCTCTCAAAATCCAAGTTTCACGATACACTGCTGGGAATTCACTTAACAGTGTGCAAAAATTCTAGTCAATTAATAGTACGTGAAATTTTTTTTTTCAAAATTTTGCTTTTGAAATTAAATTCTCTCGAACCCCGCTTAAAAGTCTAGTCTAGCTTTAGCTTATTTGCAAATTTTTATTGTAAAATATACAGCGTAATGTTTTTGAAAATCCAGACCTCGTTAACAAATAATAGCATAATAAACCTCTAAGCCTCAATAATATGTTAAAATAATTACTATTTTATGACTTGTTTTTCAAGGACACTTAAAAATAAACAAAAATGTAATTGTTATAACATTATATTCCCAGTTTCCATATTTTTACTAAATCAAAATAATGTAGCCTTATCAAACTTTTAGAAAAGCTTAAATCAATTGTGAATAAAAACAACTGCCAAAACACAAAAAGAAACTACAGCTACGATATTCATAATTTTAAAATTCCACTTAGTAAGTTTTTTGATTGCATTATCTACAATAGAGTTAAAATTTCATAAAAATAGTTGAAGTTATTAAGGAAGAATTCAAAGAAAAAATTAAATAAAAATAAAACTTAGACTTGAGATTTAAGCTTTTACAGTAATATCTTATAAAATTTAATCGCTTATTTAGAATTAAATTTAATTCAGAACAATAAAAACATTAAATTACGCTTTTTGTACTCGTTGCCCTGGCCTGTTTTACAAAAAATTCAATCTTAATTTAAAGATTAAATTGAGCTTATTAATTCTGTACTTACAACCGTTAAATCATGAAAAAACTCCTAATATTAAATAAATGCGCAATATTCCTAGTGCAGAAATATAAAAAAAACTTAGAAAATTTAAGGTAGCAACAGTTTTGGAGGAACTACAGTAATCGCTGCAAAATTATTTTAAAAAACCATATGCTTTAACCGTAGATTTTGAGTGACGACACTTCTTGCAAAGAAGAAACAATATTCTTTTATGCAATTCTAATGTTAAGGCTGATTTTTTTGCACATACTTCAGTTGAACTTTGTTGTTTTGTTTTCCGGATTATTTTACTAAAGAAACATTTGCTAATATCTATTTGAAATAAACGCTGACAACTTTCTGCAAACAAGAAATTAGATATATTTTAATTTTTTTAAATATTTCGAAAATTATTTTAAAACTGAAATTTTCTTCTTCATTCAACAAAATGACGCTCAAAAGTGATGAAAGAAGCCAACAAGGTACGAAAACTGCCTTTTGCAGAAAATATTAAGAAAAAAAAATCCCATAGTACAATAGGAACTGGAGGGGGCGCAATTCGCTGGGAACTAATCGATTGGAAACGAAATTTGTAATTTTCACAATCGATTAGGCCTTAGGACGTTAACGGGACATCCTCCTTGGTTTTTGAGCGAATCCACAGTGTCATACTGCCTCAGCCATTACGCACGAAACACGTAACGCGCGGGCAAAGGTACTCGCTCCTCCCTGCTTGGGAACAATATTGACACTAATTCGACTGAACAGGGTCCTGGTGAAACTTCGAAATTCGAAATCGACGTGTTCCAGTGTTCGCCGATGAAACAGACTGAACAATGAGAAAAAAAAACGCTAATAAAAAAAGAAACAGAATTACTGACTGAGACTGAAAACTCTAAAAGTTGAACAACTAAAATGTTCTATTAATTAAATTAAAAACTCGAGTTAAGAATTATCGGAAAAAACATAATTTGTCTAACATTTTTGAGTAAAAGTAAATTACAAAACCTAATTAAAATCAAATTGTCATAACAAAACAAAAATTAAAACCAAATATACGAGTAAATTTGGGAAAACGAAAAATAAATATTAAAAACAGTATAATTTTTAATAATAAATAGACCGGATTTTATTTGAGTTTGAAACATTGTGAAAGCGTAATATAATCGTAATATCGAAAATAACACGGAACTCGAAAGTTGCTCATTGATCAATCTGTTGAATATGAAAGTCTTTTAAAGAAGCGCTTTTTACATAACTGCAGTTTAGAAATTTTTTCAAAAATATTTTTTAAAAAATTTTAATTTGAGCGCTAGCACAGTATATGGAAATTTGAAAGTTTATGCGGTTTATAAAAAGGTTTTACAATTGTTTTTTTATAAAATGTTGATTTGGATGCTATACAAATGGGTGGAACTCTCAAAATCTACACGTTTAATAAATTTTTTAAAAATTTTTCAAAAACTTTTAATATAAGCGTTCTCAGAGTGTATGGAAATATTAATCAATCAAATGAAATAAAATCAATAATTTTAATAATCAATCAAACATACCTGGATTCGGGCTTCCGGTAGACCGATTTTGGACGCCAAGCGCTCGCGAGCGAAAACATCCGGGTAATGGGTCCGTTCAAATTCTAAAATTTAATAAATTACAAAAAAACTGAGATAAATTATTTAATTTATACAAAAATCTAAAAGGAAACTGTAAAAATAATATACATAGGATGCAGTCTAATCGAACTTCACAAAAAGGAAGTTTTCCGCGCACAGATAAAATCAAAATGGATCATCTTTTTAAGAATATCTTATTTTTACTTTTTGACTATAATGACTGTGTGAGTTATAAATCTTTAAAGTTGTCTCAGTTTGATTCAAACAAAATTTTGATTTGTTTTATTAAGATTTTCCCAGATTTCAACCGAACTACATACTATCACATTTTTACTTAAAACAGTTTGAGAATAATTTCTATCACTAAAATTATAAACACAAAAACGAGTAAAACTAGGCATATAAATTGGAGGAAAGAACTAGGCAAATAACCAGCATTGGATTAACCGCTTCTTTAAAACAATTAATCACTTGGCTACATAGAGTCACATTTTATC
>JASAMX010003786.1:0-14053 GCA_030248175.1 Microlaimidae sp. YZB2_3 | reverse complement strand
TAGGAATAACTCAATAAGTTTAAAACTACATGCACCTTTTTTTAATATATCGGAAATCTTTTATCAAATTTACAACAAGTTTTTAAAAACGACATAATTTTATTTTGGATTGCAACAAAGTTTTAAATTTTAGTCTTACGTCATACATCCTAAATGACCTGCGCCATTATTCACAATTTTAAATTACGAGTATACCACAAAAATTTTTTCTAATCCAAAAAAACAAAAAAAAAATATATTTTACACTATTCGAACTGTGCCATGATTTTATAACAGATAATTTGATGCTTTCCTAAAAAATTGAAAGTTTGTTTGAACTTATCATCATTATTTTGTTTGTAGTCAATCACGTGCATTTTTAATGGACTAGTGTTTGTTCGTTCTTTTGCGTTTCATCTAAAAACCAAGCTATAGTGTTTAAGGTCTCTCCGGACAATTTTTATTGCAGAGCGTTCAGTTATAAACCAATTGCAATAAAGAGCAAAAATTACCCATTTTTATTTACACACAATTTATTTTTGAATTATTATACTTTTGAGTATTATAATATTTTAAGATATTCAAATGACGAAAATTTGACTAATTAGCGGAAAGCAGACAACAAATCATGTTTACAATAATGATACTTTTTGAATTTATGTGAAATAAATTTTTAAAATTT
Source organism: Microlaimidae sp. YZB2_3 (assembly GCA_030248175.1). Taxonomy (NCBI): domain Eukaryota; kingdom Metazoa; phylum Nematoda; class Chromadorea; order Desmodorida; family Microlaimidae; species Microlaimidae sp. YZB2_3. The sequence continues at coordinate 13,392 of JASAMX010003786.1, read as the reverse complement.
AAAAAAAACATTATTAAAATCAAAAAAAAATGTGGCCAAATTTGTTTTATGTGGGAATTGATCTCGGGACCTTTCAAAAATTTTACGACGCGCTAACCGACTATGCCACTGCTACCGTCTGATGCGGAGCCATGAATGAAAAACGATTTATAAACAGAACCCCTCCATTTTAAATCGAGAAAACGCACGACGCACGACAGAACTATTTATGCGTTAAAAAATACAAAAGATATTATGGCCTTCCAAAAATTATAAATTTCAATAGAAATATACTATCTGGAGCTTTAAATTTTACCAAATTAAATTAAACCAAAGTTTTACCGAAAAATTTTGAAAAAATTACCCCCATTTTTCAGGGAAAATTGTATATTAAACCATAAATACAACAATATTCAGTTTAATTTTTATGTACGTAAAAGAGGGTAACTGTGTCTCTTTATTAAAAGTATTTTTTTTGATAATAGTGTGCAGTAAATATTTTTAAGGGTTTTAAAAAAATTTAATTGCAATTTGATTTTTAATATTAATTATTTCAATTACTTACAATAATATAATAAATGTTCACTTTATAATCGTGATATTTCTGCCTTTTTAACACCATATAAATTTTTTAGTGAAGTACTACTGTATTTCACGAGATCTCGTATGCCAAAAATCGCGATTTTCCATACTTAAGAAAATTGTCCGGAGAGACCTTAAGGGGAATGAGTCTTTTAAATTTCAAATTATATATTCATACATTACAACGTTTATATAAAGCTATAAAAAGTTAAATCGAGCACAAACTAAAACGAAATTCGACGTTTTATGACGTAAAAGGGACCACTCAACATTAGGGTATGAATTTTTAACTACAGTAGTTTTTTTACCACTGGCGAACTTGGTGAGTTCAGCTTGAAATCTAGGACTTTCTTTTGGTTTTTCCTTTTTCGATACTTCTTTTCCATCTGATTTTGTAGTTTGTACAAGAAGATTTGTGTAAATTTCTCTTTGATTACATATGTAAATTGGCAGTGCAGAAAGATGAGTGGAAAATAAATAAGATACCTATGGTTAATGTTAGTCAGATTACAGTGGTTTCCGCAAGTCTTGAAAATAAAATTATGGGTACAAAAAAATTGCCACTTATATACTAAACGTAATTAGAATCACAAATTGCCAATTAAACTTTTTAACTAAATCAGAACGTTATAATTTGTTACATGTAAATACATTCATTATTATGAAAGTGTTAATTTCGCAATTGTCAAAAACTGGTGTAAGCATTTTTTCAACGTTGTTTATTTATTTTGTTTTTAATCTTTATTTTATAGGGTACCTCTAAATTTGGGTTTTAGAAAAATAAAATCACACAATAAAGTCTTTGATTGAACATTAAGTAGTATATTTTATTTGGTTTTTGTCTTCTTTACCACTCTTCTATACCGTGATTGTAAGTATGCTTATCAGAAGTAGCTTATAGTGTGGTTATTTTTTATTAAATTGGTATGATTAATTTAATTAATTGAGTATGATGTAATAATCTCCGAGAGAAAAATAAATTTTTTTTGAAACACAACTGGTTGAACAACTAGGGTAACTGAGTTAAATTCGTCCAGGGGCCTGTTTCATAAAAACCTTTGTAAATTCTCATTTTACAAATCTCCGCCTATTTTTTGTAAAATACGCGATAAAGGTTTTTCGACTTGCAAGGCAGGGAGAGCATTTGCGCGCACTGCTCTGCGCTGATTGGTCGAAGCCACGTCATTTCATCTCCGCTGACCGATCAATATTCGCCCTGTCGTATATCTTCTATCATGTAATTTACAAAAAAATAGGCGGGGTTTTGTAAAATAAAAATTTACAAACGTCTTTATGAAATAGGCCCCAGGTTTAATTTGGGCCACCGGTTGTTATTTTTGCCATGGGTTATGAAATAAACTGAGTATGGATAGATAGATGACTATCTATCTAGCCATACGCAATTTATTTTATTACTTTGGGAATGGCAAAAATAACAGTCGGTGGCTCAACTTAAGACTGGCCGCATTTAAGTCAATTACCCTATATCGAGCCACTTTCCGTCATGACCGTTCTTCTTCAATTTGTGATTTTCATAGGCTTTTTTTTAAAATGAGTGACACATCATTGTCCGCGACGATAGAATTGTTTATTTTTGTAACTCACAAAATTCAAAAACTATTGCATAGCAATTAAGAAGGTATAGAGAAAGCTTGTACAAGAACAAAATTAATTTGGTTCCTGTTTTTTTTATTGTTTTGTGGAGTTTCTCCCGTAGTGCCTGGCGGGCAACGTTATCATTAGCTTTTGTTAGTGTTGTGATAGTTAACCAAAAATCAAAGTAGGTAGTTAAGTAGGTAGTTAACTACTTTAAAAATTATAAGCAAGCAGTTAAGTAGTTAAATGAAATTACAAGTAGGTAGTAAGTAGGTAGTTAACTACTTGAAATTTTTGAACTAGGTAGTTAAGTAGTAAGTAGTTAAGTTGGTAGTTAAGTAGTTAATCCTTTAACTTAACAAATACTTGCTTTAGTAGGAATGAAAGATTAGTTTAAATTCAAGAGGTTATTTACAAGAAAAAATAATTTATTGTTAAGTTAACATGTTTTGCTTGCAAATTTATTTTAAAAAGTTTTGTATTTTTTACCCACTTTATTGTATAACAGTACTGTTGGGTTAGAGTCCGCAAATATATCTAAAAACTTCAACGATTTTAATTAGGTTCATAAACTATAAAGCACTTTGTGTATAAAATCACTGTTGAGTGGCGAAGTATTGATTTTTATTGAAGACTCGCAGCATGTGCAAATTACTGTAGATTACTGTACAGGTTCTCACATTTGGTTTTAAACACCTGTGAGTTTTGCTTAATATCGCCCCGCAGATATTGATTGTTTGTATAAAAACACTAAATACTTGACTGCTTACTTCACTAACTACTTTCTGCCTAATTTGTTAACTACTTTCTGCCTACTTTTTAATTACTGTGTTAACTACTTGTATTAACTACTTTATTTTTTGAAAGTAGGTAGTTAACTACTTTTAAAAAAGAAAGTAGGTAGTTAAGTAGTTAGCCAAAATCATGGTAGTTAAGTAGTTAAGTAGTTAACTACTTAAGTAGTTAACTACTTAAGTAGTTATCACAACACTTGCTTTTGTCATGAGATTTGTAGAATAAAACGGTAACACATTTTGCTCGTTAAAATTAAGGCTTACGATTCTTTTACTTTGAGTTTAATATGCTTTTAATAATTGAAAATATTTGATGAAACTGAGATATATACTTATAACACTAACCATAAAGCCTACGCAAAAAGATATAAACAACGGTGCTATTTTGATAGGCGATATTTTCGTCACTCCCATTGTTTTGTTGTTCAATTATACGCCATATTTTAAATAAGAGTTAGTACGAAATATTTCCGCAGCTTCCATTAATTGATCCAAATACAAAACGAAATAAAATTTCATTATTCTAAAAAAAATTACCAAAGTCAAGAATACAAGAAATTAATTAATTAAAAAAGTAAGAATGAGAAACTAAGAACAGAATATTATAACAGTATATCTGTGAGTCATAATCACATGGACACGTATGCATGTTTTGTTTTTCTTTTTTTTAACTTTAAAAAAATTAGGATCCACAGATATCCCTTATAGTTTTTTCTTCGTTTTCCATTTTTTTTTTCAAATAATTGTATTGATGTATTCTTGACAAGTCTTAAAAGTAAATAAAGTCTTTTCTTGATTTCAAGAGTTTAACTTAGGGTAACTGACTTAATTTCGGCCACCTTTTTTATTTTTTGGTTAACTTTTTTCTGGTTTTTCCAATCGACCCAAAATTTGGTTTAAAAATCAAAAGATAACTTTTTTTGTTATTCCAGTGAAAAATTTTCAAATTTCTGCTGCACTTACAGATCAGTGGAGGTTTAAAGTTTTTTTTTATAGTGGCCGATATTAAGGCGCGAGCCATTAACTTCGGCCACCTAAAAAAAACTGCCTATAACTATTGCCAAGCTAAACAATAAAAATTTTTAAAGGTTGCAAATTCGTCCTTAGGTATTGTTCTTGGTACATATAACTTAATTTTTCCCGTTCGCAAACTTTAAAGTTATTGTCAAAATCTAAAAAAACAAGTTTAAATAACCTGTATTTTTTGTTGAATTTTTATTTTTGGCTTAAAAAACGTCAAAAAAATCAAACGAGCAAAAAATTCTTTATAAATACGGGAGTACGATGATATTTAAAAACAGTAAAAAACGACAAGTTCTTTCACCTAAATTTTAAGGTGGCCAAAATTAACGGAATCTTAAAATACGCAGTTAGTTAAACGCGTTGCAAAGTGATTTTGAAGAAAATATCAAAACATGAAAATTAAGAGCTTTGAGTTTTAAATAGAAGATATTTTAAGGTTATATTGTGCTTCGTTCTAAATTTGATGCAGTTTAAATACAAAGCAAAAATTAAGAAAATCACAAAAAAAATTACTTTTTGTATGAAAATGTTGATAATGCAGAATAAAAAAAATAAAAAAAAATTTTGCAAAAACACTTTATTCGACATTAATCCAGTTACTTTTGTGCTAGTTCTTTTGTGTTTTAAAAATAAGCCTATTTTTAGCACCCTAAATTGGTGGCCAAAATTAAGGCCTGGCCGAAATTAAGGGCTGGCAGAAATTAAATCCGATACTCTACATCAAGTTATACTATGAACGTGTAAGATACTGACTAAGCACGAGCGTTTAAAATTAAAACACGATTTAAAGTAGATTAACATTAAAATAAACTTTAAAATTATAAATTATAAAATTATAAAATTCTTGGATATATATTGACAGACTTCGTTGACATTTTATAGACAAATTGCACTTAGTTCATGTCGATGATTTGCAATATCGAATCCACTATTTAACAACAAAACAAATAAAAATTTTCAGCAAAAACTGTTTAATAATAAAGATTAAATACTTTGTGACAAAAATATAATTTATTTAACGTCTGAAGTTGACTTATTATGGATTTTTTATTGAAAAGACTATATATTAAAATTCAGCGTTATACTTAGTTGTTTAAAAAAACGTCATAGCCGCACAACACTAATTGGTCTTTTTATGTCTCCACCAATTATTACCACATCCGTACGAGGTCAGCCAGAAATAATTTAACTATAAGATTTTACCCTTGTAATAAACGGTTGTTTTTTTATAGATTTGAACAACACACGAGATAGGACCATTGGAAGGATACAAGGAGGCTCCTGTAAAAAGGAGCCTTTGGACTAAAGGCCCAAGCGAATCTTGTTTTTTTTTAAACAGCGCATAAAACAAAAAGGTCGGTTCCGGATTGAAACTTGACCATAAACTCCTCAGTTTTTACTCTTTAATTTTAAGCATACACTTCTTAGTTCCTTTTCTTTGTCAACCCCTAATTCTTAGGGTATTTTAAAGCCAATAACGGGGCCGTGAAACAGAAGAAACTTTCGTAGAAATGCAACGAACCATTACTGGAGGCGATATAAGATGACGATTTTTTTGAAGACAGAGAAAAATATCCGTACCGGGAATCGAACCCGGGTCTCCTTTCCTTAAATTTCGCCTGTTTTTTTTCTACTCCGACGCGTTACCACTGCACCATATGGGCTGTTTGTGACGTCTCTTATACTCGCCAATAGTTATGAGTCATCAATTAGGGACGTTTCACGTCATAGAAGGGTTGAAAAAATAGAACGTAACATAGAATAAATCTTGTTGGTTTTTAGAGGGTACTAATACTTCAAATATGGATTAATTATAAATTAAATCCGACTTAAAACACATTCTGTGTGCGGCTTGAAGGCGCCAAAACAAACACAAACGATCATAGATGCAAATAGATCATAGATCATCACAAATTCGAAAAGTTCTCCTTCTGTATGAAGTAAATTTTGATAGTAAAGGCTGGTTCATACTTATGTAAAAACGTCCTTTGGACTTTTTCCAAAGGACGTTTTAACATAAGTATGAACCAGCCTTAAGTGTTGTAAAATGATACAGGTGTTACGAAAAAAGAACCGCATCCGTTCAGAAAAAACACGGCAATTAAAATTACGGTCGATTTATAAAAATTTTAATCATTGTTTAATTTTTAAAAACCGATGAACGTTGAGGGGGCAATCCGTTTTTGACAAAAGTATCGTATGGGACACATTGCACGACATTAGAGATGACAAGATGATTGCAAGTGCTATCATTAATTTTCCGAATAAAAAAAAGAGCTCATGCTTCAAAAAATCATGTTTTTCAAAAACATTAATAATGTCGTTTCAAGTAATTTAAAATATAAAAAACCTAAGCTTACACGTGATATGAAAAAGTACACGAGTAAAAAAATCGAATAATCTGGAGTCTGTTCGATCACTACAACTCAGTCATTTACCCAAGAAGGCTGTGATTTTGATAAAACTTCGCACTTCGCATTAAAAGTTTAAAAAACAACCTATAAAATGCCAAACCTTAAAACTAACCTACGGGTCCAAAAGTTTTTTGAATACCACGGATAGTGCATAAAGCAAAAGACCCTGTTCAGATTTAAGCTAAAGCATGCAAACCTTGAGCGAACAAAACCCTTTTCTTTTTTCACCCACATACACTCCTTTGTTCAAAGTCCTGTGTTAAATTGATTTGTCACGATACTATAAATTGTTCTATTAAGAATTCATGAAAATTTATTACATAATTAGTTATTGGTATTCTTGCTAGTATGTATAAAATTTTTTGAGTAAATCAACGATTTGAAAATATTCAAAATAATATCTAGTCCAAATTAAACCACAAGAACCGTTGAAAAAAACTTGTTATTTCAAAATTACAACTATTTAGTTCAAATTAATAGCTAAATTCAAAATATTAATATGTTTATTTATGTATTAGGGTGATTGACTTAATTTTACTCAGCCTCATTGTATTTTATTGTTACTTTCGAGGCTCAAATTCTTTAATAAGCTGTTATTTTTTTTCTTTTCACATCATTTTCGTACTAGCTTAACGTACTGATTGTTAGACTTATTTTCGATGGTTATTACATATGTAGATCTTTGCATGAGCAAAACATTTTACAAAGTTTTCAGTGGAGAAAGAAAAACAATCAATGGTCGAGTTCAAGTAAGTTACACCCTATATTAGATTTTTTTTGTTAAAACGTATGTGGCAACCCATAACTTAAGGCATAACTAAAATATAACTAAAATGACAATTTTTTGAGACAGCGAAAAATACCCGTACTGGAATTCGAACCCGGGTATCCTTTCCTTGAATTCCAGGCCGGTTCTTCTCAGTCCGGCGCGTTACCACTGCACCATAAGGGCTAATTCCGGCGGCCGTAGGCCGCCGGTATTATGGCCGGATCGTTCATTTTGTAGTTTTTAATTAAAATTTAAATAACTCGGTCAAACCTTAACCAATTATCTTAAAATTTTAGAAGTATATGTAATTTGTTGTGCTTAATCGTTTAATGTATAAAAAGTAATAAATAAAAAACATATTTTGCATAAAAGTGCATATACAAACTTGGTCAGTTGGTAAAAATCGGACATAACGCTTTTTTTTCAAATTGTTATAACTTAGTCGAATATTGCAGGAATGGGTTTAAAATTTAACCGTATATGTAATCAATTCTGCTTAATCGAATGGTGTTAAACATTAGTTTATACATAAAGAAAATCTCTTGTACTAGAGTGGATAATCAAGTTAGGTTGATGAAAAAAACGGGGACACAACATTATGATACATTTTTTAAATTTTAATAACTCCACTGAAAATTAATGAAATGACCTTAAATTTGGAAGATTTATGTAATTAAAGATGTTTAATCTATTAAAGCTAAATTTATATTAAATACATGAAAAATGTGTCTGGTACAAGAATAAATATGCAAGTTTTGTTGTTTTTTTTTAACGCGTAACGCTCTAAAAATTAAAATAACTCAGCAAAATATTGATGAAAAAACTAGAAATTTCAAAATTATATGTAATTTAGAATTCTTATTCGTTTGATACCAAATATGTATATATTTACATAAGAAATGTCAAATAAAAAAGCAATTAGAGTAGAAAAATCGTTGAAAAATATAACGCAAAATACTGGTGAAATGATACAACCATTATTGGTGGTTTCGGAAACGATTTTGGGCTGCGCAGCGGGTATCGGGCAAAGTCCCAACTGAGGAAAGTCCGAACGTGGAAAGTCCCAACCAATCGATGAATCTCCCAACAGTTCAAATATTAGAAATACGTTTGCAAAACCGGTGTTAAACACCATAATTTTAAACAACCGAAAAGAAATAAATGCATTAAATGAATGATAAATGGAATTATGCAATTTTGTAAACGTACTTTCAAAAATGCAAGTTTCCACCCCAATGATAATTTTTTTTGATTTTTGGGTTTTGCTTAGGCTTAGCAAAAAAATAAAGTTTTTACTCTTCAGTTTAAAAAGCATCATTAAATACAAATTTACCATAATACAATTTTGCTTGATTTTTAGGTTTTGCTTAGGTTTGTTTTTTGAATAAAGAATTTATTAAAAGTTTACCATGATAAAAATTTTGCTTGATTTTTGGCTTTTGCTTAGGCTTAGATAAAAAAGGTTTTCAATAGATTGTTTTATTCGAAAAATAGGAAAAACTTGTCTTTTGAAAAGTGCGTTTACAAAATCACATCCAAAAGACGAGTTTTCCGTATTTAATGCTATATTTTTATTAATTATAGTGTTAATTGACTAAAAAATAAAATGGTGTTTGTTGCAAACGTATTTTTTGATTCTGTTGGGACTTTCCACAAACTGTTGGGAGATTCCACAGTTGGGAGATTCACCCTTTTTGTTGGGAGATTGCTCGGAACCGCGCAGCGCAGCTAAATATTTATTATTTGTATTAGGCGGTTCCCGGAAATTTTGTCTTTTACAATACGTCTTTCAACATCTCGTCTTTTACAACTCGTCTTTGGAAAACTCGTCTTTTAAACATCTCGTCTTCGGAAAACTAGTCTTTTAGAGGCGATTTTGTAAACGCACTTTTCAAAAGACAAGTTTCTTCTATTTTTTAACTAAAACCAAAATTTGATTTGACCGATTTAACAGTAAATACAAATTGTAAAACATTTTTATAGCCTAAATAGAACACGTAGACCTTATTTTTGTGATTATTTTTTAGATTTAAACTATTGGTAGAAAGTTATGAGCCAATTTATACCCCAAAAATGGCCTTTTTCAGCATTTGCAATTCATGATATTAAGAAAAAAATTCGTAAACCAACAAACTAAATTAAAAACTATGTTTTAACAATGCTAAAAGTCTGAAGAACTTAAAAATTTTCAAAAAAATTGAAAATTCGAAAGTCACATGGACCACCAAAAACATGGACAAGAAAATTTGTTTGACTTTAAACGCTAATTTAAACTTAGTTTTTCACCGATTTATTGTTCCTAAGCCTAAGCAAAATCTAAAAATCAAATAAAATTGTAATATAATTATTTTTTTATTAAAATAAGTTGTTTTTCAAAAATTTTAATTTTTTAACAACTAAAATTTGGTGGGTATTTGAACGGTTAATATAAAAAATTGGTAGTTACCATTAAAAAAATAAAAGTATATTTGTAACTGCCAGACACTTGGTAATACAAAAAAAATATTATTAATTTGATTAAAGGCTTAATAAAAAATTTTTCTTAATAACATAAATTGTACATGCCAAAAAAAGGGCAATTTTTGGGTACAAATTGGCTCATAACTTTTTATTAGAAGCTCAAATCAGAAAAATTATTCACAAAAATGAGGTCTAACGTGTTCGATTTATGCTTTAAAGATGTTTTTACAATTTTGAATTACTTTTGAATCGGTCAAATCAAATTTTGGTACACGTATGGAACTTGTACCAATGTATTGAAAACCTTTTTTTACCTAAGCCTTAACAAAAACCGAAAATCAAGCAAAATCAAGCAAGCAGTAGTTTGTACATAATGTTTTAAATTATAAGATTTGTTTATTTCCAAGCAAGCATAGGAAAAGGGGAAAAAGGGAAAACGAAAAAAAAAACGAAAATAAAGTAAAAATAGATCTAAATAGCTTAAAATGCATTGAAATAGGCTAAAAACTACAAAAATTTCGCAATGATAGCGTCATAGATAATAGGTAAAAAAATGGCGTCATAATTTTTGGGTACTTTTTCATTTTTCCGCGGGGGGGGGCATTTTCAAACCATGCACAGGTCTGATAAAGCATATATCATCAGACCTGTGCACGGTCTGGAAATGCCCACCCCGTTTTATTGGAGGATTTGCCCGTTTTATTGCCCCCCCCCCCGCCAAAAAAAATGAAAAAGTACCCTAAAATTATGACGCCATTTTTGACCTATGATGACGCCATCATCGCAAATTTTTTGCAGTTTTTAGCCTATTTCAATGTATTTTAAGCCATTTTAGACCTATTTTTACCTTATTTTCGCTTTTTTGCCCCTTTTTCCTTCTTTTTTTCTCTTTTTTTCTCCTTTTTTTCTCTTTTTTTTCTTTCCCCCCTGCTTGCCCTCCCCGGTTTATTGCCCCCCCCCCGTTTCAAAAAAGTTGCCCCCCCGTGCCCCCCCATTTTGGAATCGCCCCCCCGTTTTAACCCCAGGGGGGCAGTGCACAGGTCTTATCATAATGTTTTTTGACCTGTACCCTTAAACGTTTATATAGAACTAATTTTTGTTTCCAGAATATACATACTATTACTAAGAGTAATAAGGTATTTTTTGTGTGATAACCAGACCTGTGCACGGTCTGGAAATGCCCTCCCCGCTTTATTGAAGGATTTGCCCCCCCCCCGCCAAAAAATGAAAAAGTACCCTAAAATCATGACGCCATTTTTGACCTATGATGACGCCATCATTGCAATTTTTTTGCAGTTTTTAGCCTATTTCAATGTATTTTAAGCCATTTCAGACCTATTTTTACATTATTGTTGCTCCATTTTTCTCTTTTCCCCTCTTTTTTTCTCCTTTTTTTTTCCCTGCTTGCCCCCCTGTTTTATTGCCCCTCTCCCTCGTTTCAAAAAAGTTGCCCTCCGTGCCCCCTCCCCCCATTTTAGAATCGCCCTCCCCCATTTAAATCCGGGGGGCCGTGCACAGGTCTGGGTAATTAAACAGAGGACAAGCAAGGAAGAAGAAAAAGAAGGGAAAAAATGAAGTTTTAAAAAGAATAGGTCTAAAAAAACTTAAAATACGTTCAATTAGGCTAAAAACTGCAGAAATTTTGTGAAAGTAGGTCAAAAATGGCGCCATGATTTTTAAGTACTTTTTAATTTTTAGGCGGGGAGAAAGAGGATGGGGCGCAGCCACTAATAAAGCAGAAGGAGAGGGCATCGCAGACCATGCACATGTCTGCTGATTATCATCACGAATACATTTTGATCAAATGTTAATATGTTTGTGTTCTGTAATAGAAATAGAAAATAATGAAATAAATGTGCACAAGAAACCAAACCAAACAGACAGAATTTAACAATATTATGTTCTTAAATTTTATTGAACTTTTTATTCTAATAAAAATATTAAAATTTGAATTAAAGCATTAAAGTCCAGTACTCGTTTGAGCTTCCTAGTAAAATAAGAAGTCAAAAAACTAAAGTTTGAAAAAATAATGTGCGCAATATCAAAAATACACCATTTTTTAGACCGTTTGGAGGACGTGCTTCCAGATAGATCAAAAGTTTCCAAGATAGTCAACCGCATAGTGGATGATATAAAAGATGCTGGAAGAGATAAACGAAAACGATCCAAAAAAGTAAACATTTTAAAATTGAAACTTATTTACATGACCTATTAAAGCATAGAAAATAAAACAACAAATTAAAAGTTTAGACAATTTTTTAAAATATATTTATACTGTATTTGTATTACATATTTTCTTTGTATTTTGCATCACTTAGATAAAAATAAAATGCCATTTAGATTTTTGTTTAAATTTTTTTTGTATAGCGCAATGATTTTTTCTAGTATTTATTAAGTTTTGGTTTATAATGATGTACTAAATGAAATTAAAAATATTGAATAAGTTGTATTAGGGATGTGCTCAGATTTCATTTTTTGTTTGACATCTGCAAATGCGGATACAAACATACAGTGGCGTGCCCAGGATTTCATTTTGGAGGGGGTATATACTAACCCTGAGGGGGGTCCGGTGGGTGGCAGCCCCCAGAAAGGGGAGGTCTGGGGGGCGAGAGCTCCCCAGCGGGGTGAAAGGCAGAGCCCCTTGTCAGAGGGGTCCGGAGGCAGAATACACCCTGGGAGAGAAAATTTTTAATTTAAGGCGCTAAAATACACTAGAAATTTTAATTCCAGATGATAATTAGACCTGTGCACTGCACACTGGGGTTTTATTGGGGTGGGAATTCCAAAACAGGGGAAGCACAGCGGGGCAACTTTTTTGAAACAGGGAGGGGGGCAGGCAGGGAAGAAAGAAAAAAAGGAGAAAAAAGAAGGGAAAAGGGAAAAAAGGACAAAAAAGTGAAAATAAAGTACAAATAGGTCTAAAATGGCTTAAAACACATTTAAATAAATAGGCTAAAAATTGCAAAAATTTCGCGTTATCATAGGTCAAAAATGGCATCATAATTTTAGGGTACTTTTTCATTTTTTGTCAGGGGGCAATAAAACGGGGGGGGCAAATCCTTCAATAAAGCGGACCGTGCACAGGTCTGTGATACTTAATACAAAACTTAATGTTTTTTATCCCTATACATTTAAAACATGTGTTTAAAACATTAATAAAAGGTTAATAGTGTTTATAGTAGTTTTATTTAACATGTATAACTTAACTATTGAGCGGCAAAACTGATTTGGAATCGAAACGCTAAGACAATATGTAAATTGGCAAACTACCCGTGAAGCGGGGAAAATTTGGTTTTTTGACTATTAATATGTTTTTGGAAGGCATCAGGAAAGTTTCTTTATTAATATTTAAGAAAAAAATTTTCTCTTCCAAAATTCAAAAAACGTAAGGGAAACAAAAAAAATCTGGCTTTGCCGGATTTCGGGGCGGGGGGGAGGCGGCCGCCCGCCCCCCTGGGCACGCCACTGCAAACATACATGGGCACGGGGGGTGGTTTGGGAGGTTAACCCTCCAGATTCTGAGAAGGGGGTTTAACCCCCCACTCAAAAGTGGGGGGGAGAAAAGGTTAACCCCTCAGTTTTAAAAAAAATGATGAAAAAAATGTCTTTAAAATGACTTCTAATTGCTTCTAAACTTAAGTTTTGAGATCAAAATGAATGTTTTAAACAGTAAAAAACTCAAAAATGCGATAAAAAGGGATTTTTGACCTCAAATTAGCGTTTTTTACCTTTTTTTAAATCGAAAAACAATATGGGTAAAATGCACTAAAAAAAA
>JASAMX010003785.1:7500-19348 GCA_030248175.1 Microlaimidae sp. YZB2_3 | reverse complement strand
AGCGAAATTCCATTATAAGCTGAACAAGCCGCATGTATAAAAGCGAAAGATTTATCTGTGACGATCATTTCAGGCAGCCGCGGATTTCGTCCGCAATTTGAAGCAGTAGCAAGTTGTACAAATTTTTCGACAAAATGGCGATTCGTCTCAGAATCATGCATTGAGCTTACTATTTCACAGACGGGAAACGGTTTTTCGAAATTCCTAGCTTGATGTACTGGAATCATTGCATAATTTAAAATGCGTTTCACCTAAACTTTAAATAATATAAACACTAAAAAGTGAACAGATATGAACAAACACACACGCGCACACTATACGTTGAATTGCGTTCATATTATAATATAACGTGATATTCATTTCGTGGGTGGTAAATTAACCTCAAATTAAACAAATATTTATAATAAATTAATTTTTAATGCAGGTGGACCTTTTTATAGTATTTAAGTTATATCTATATAGTTGTTTGTTTAATAAATATGCTCTAATATAAAATATAACAACCTGCATTAAACAATTGCAGACAGTTAGTCGTTCAACCAACCATGATTTTTTACGGTGTAGTTTTGTTAAACCATTCCGTTATTTTCAATTTGATGCAGTTTCCATCGAGCTTTTGAGCCTTTTACTTTTTAAGCAACAACTAACCTTGTCGCCATATTCGCCTAACTGTCGCTTGATTAAAGCATCATTTGCTAAAGTTCTTGGGGCATTAAAATGAACAACGATGCGAGCTTTTGGAATTGATAATATTCCAAGGTACAGGTTAATTTGTCCTTCAGTGTACTAGTGCCACAAATAAGGATCAATTTAAATTTCTCTGATAAATCCTTTGTGCTTTAGTCCACACCTTCCGATACACGCCTCAGCTAGCATTATAGTTGCACAGTCAACCTGCAGCATGTTCAATATCATTTCAGGCATAGATCAATCGACAACACCGGAAATTATATGTTTCAGCTAAACAACTTTGTACCTCGCTTTAAATAGTGATATAACCGCGTTAAGCACAAACACCGTATTGCTTCAGAGCCAGTGAACTTTAAAAGAAAACTTAAAGCACTAACGCTCCATTAATTTTGGATTGTGGAGATCGCTTTGTAGTTAGTGGAAGCACAAAAAGGCCTAGTATGATTTTAGCAACAGTAGTTGGGACCGAAATTAGCAGAAAAGTGCGGAAGTTGGGAATTGGAAATTAAGGAATCGGGAATGGGAAATCGGAACAGTTAGGCAGTGAAGACTGCACTTTAATAGGGGGGTACCAAGCAACATCAAAAGCTCTGGAAACCTAGAAAACCGTGCCAAAGAAACTATGCGGCCGAGAGATCACACTTGCACATTAAAATGTGATTATAATGGTTTTCTCTTCATTATTTTCTGTGAAAACCAAAACCAATCAATTACTGCGATACCACGATGTGGAAACTGTCACTTTGCACTGTAGAAAAAGGTCATTGTGGATGACCTACTTTGATGAATTTTTTAGATAAGAATCGGGGTATACTTTGGTATATTATAATTTTTGGCATTATTATAAACATGTTTTATAACGTTAAATTCTATCAGTTATTTTGAGTATATTTTGCACCATTTTGCTTTTCTTTTTTTCAACATAGGTTGCGTAGCGCTACGTATGATTTTTACCTAATATCGTTGTGTTTTTTAAATTTCTACAGACTGTGAAGACTAATTTTATGTATCCTATCGCTAATTTTTCGATTCATCATATTTATTTTTCAAAGTTAGTTAACGTGGGGAATATTTGTGACTTAAATTTTGAGTTTATTGTATAATTTTGTACTTAGATGTAAAAATAAAGGCTAATGTTTCAGTTCAGCTAAAAATCGTTTTTCTATTATTTCACGATTTTTGTTTCGCTTAAAAACATTGACACTCGTTTTACCCAAAAGAATATTTATAGTAACATTTCCACACACATTACATATATTATACTTTGCTCAATTTCCCCTATAAATTTGTAGTCTCTTTTATTAAAAGTCTAAAAAATCAGCTCCTGCAACTTTTTTTAAATCCACGTCAAAACAAATTCAACTTGTTACTATTGTTAACAAAAAATGTTAAATTTACTTTCAGAATTATCAAAAACTATTATAAGTTGTGCAAATGTAAGTCCCATTCACAACTTAAAAAGTTAAGCAATTGTTTTATTGTTCGTTGACGCGACACGACTGCACCACTGAACTGTATTTTATTATTAGTATCATACTCATTAATTATAATACAAATATGAGGAACATTGTTGTTTTAGTCTGGAAGTTATGATAATTGTGCATTAGTTTTCATGTAGGTACTTGACATCAAAATGTTGGAATTTTTTAATTTATGTTTTTTATTTTCCTTTGATTTTTTCTTTTATCAATTATGATACGTAACACTTACAATACGCGCAAAATGTATAAAAAATTCCAAAATTAGCATTTAGGTATAGCCGCAAAAAATTTATTGTAGGGGCGCGTAAACCAGCAAAATGGTGGATATACTACTAAAAAAGTTTCTGGTTAAAATACTAAAACTTGCACTTCTGCAAAATAAATATATATATTGCACAATAAAACCGCTGCTTTATAGAAACTATCCTGCGAGTGCACGTAAAATTATGTGTGCCAAAAAGCAGTTGGCACGTAATTTTTCGGCTCAAAAATTCAAATTAAGAGCAGGAATCAATTTGAATTTGTAGAAATCAGAAAACACACTTTTCAAAACTTATGTAGCTTCTGAAGCAATTATAGAATATTTAATTATAATTTATATATAGAATTTTTCAGGAGCATGTTTCAGAGAAAGATATAACTAATCTTACGAAATGCCCAGGGGGTGTAGCCAGATTTCGTTGCTCCATATAACCAAGGGTTGTAGGGGTATTTATTTTTTTAAAAAAATACCATAAAAAAAAGGATGTTAAAAAGAAAATTTTGCGCTTCGCGCTACGCGATTTTAGACTGTTATTTACATCTGTTTTTTTTCGTTTAACTTTCGGTTTAAAAAAAATTTAACATCAAAATTGTTAATATATGACAAATTTTAAAAAATTGTTGGAATTTTTATTACAGTATTACGTCAAACATTATACATTAGAAAAGTTGTAAAAAGGTATATAAATGCCAAAGGCGCCCAAGCGGAGCGAAGCGCAAAAAAAAATTTTTTAAAATTGTTCTTCTTAGACTCCAACTTCACCTCCGCCAAAGGGGGGGTTACAACCATACATGGGGATGGGTCGCAGTGGGAGGGGACGTCAAATTAGGGGGGGGGCGGTTAAGGAGCTCAAATTGCATAGTCGATCATATCGTTTTTTGATTCAAAATAAATATGTAAAAAACGCTGAATTTAGGTCAAAAAGCCTTTTTTTTTAAGAAGCATTTCGAGCTTTTTATTTTTGCTTACATTCATTCTGACCTTAAACTTGAAATTAGAAGTCATTCAACATTTTTCTTCAATTTTCCGAAGTCGGGGGACCCTTCTCCCCCCACACTTCCGAGTTGGGAGGAATCTTTGAGGTTGGGCTAAACCATTTCCAACTCCTTGTGCCCATGTATGGTCTTATATCTTATACACCCCCTGGTTATGCCCTTGCAAAATGCTAGTTGTTGTTGTTGCAATAACCCCAAACTTAATCTATGAGATTATGCAAAAGGGTACGCTGCAACACAAGCCAGGAGGGGCGAAAACTCACCCCTATGCTGAGATTTTCGTCCAATATTAATACCTTTACCGTGATAGCTGTTTCCACATTCCACCATTACAAATGCCAGTATGCCAGGTAAGTTATCAGACAAGACTGAATGAATAACCTGTATTAGAGTTAAGTATATATATTCTACAGATAAAAATTTGAACTGAAGCACAATATAAAATAAGTTGCTTAAAGGTAATTTTTTTCAGACAGAATGTGAGAAGTTTTACCCATTTTAAGGATAAATTAAATTTTTTGTATTATATTCAAATGGTAAAAATGAAAATTTCCAGCCGTCAAATAAACTCTCTGTAAAGCAAAAATATTAATATTATTTTCTGCTATTTTAATTCAGAAATCAATGTTCATCAATTTCAAACTATGAGTCAAAAACAAAAATGGATTGGAATAAAAATAAAAATAACCTATTAGCAGATGCTTTATAACCCGCCACATTTATAGGTTGGAAATAGCTGAGCAACCTGGAGCAGGCGTTCAATTTATCATTTCTTCAGCAGGATATAGATCAATCAATACATCTGGGAAAATGAGAACAAGACGGCTGAAAGCAGGATACGCCAAAGACAAAACACAAAATCGCTTGATAGCAGCTTAAGAAAAACAAATATGAATGCTCCATAATCACGCACAAAATTTGGATTGGAGATTGCTTTGCGAACTTAGCTAACACAGAGGGCGAGGATCGCGGCGAGAAGGGAAGGAACGGGGGGGGGGAGGGGGGGGAGGCGGGACGGAACCCACGGGGTCCTTTAAAAAACAAAAAGAGAGGCTCAGGAGACCTACTTTGACTATTTTTTCTCTGATTGTCTGATAGTTTATATAGTGTTTTTCGTTAGCTATGTATATACTAATGCTTCTCCGGGTTCTTAGCTACGTTTAGGCACTGTATTTAATGGTTCTATACATAGCACTCTGGTAGTTTGACAATTGATGGGTAGTTAAACTTATGAATTAAAATAGCAGAAAATAATATTAATATTTTTGCTTACAGAGAGTTACTTGACGGCCTGAAATTTTTCATTTTTACCATTTGAATATAATACAAAAAATTTAATTTATCCTTAAAATGGGTAAAACTTCTCACATTCTGAAACTTCTCAAACTTATTTTATATTGTGCTTCAGTTCAAATTTTTATCTGTAGAATATATATACTTAACTCTAATACAGGTTATTCATTCAGTCTTGTATTGGTAAATAGTTTACCTGGCATACTGGCATTTGCATTAATGGGTGAACACTGCATGTAGTGAACACTCTAGCGGTAAAGGTTGCCAATATCGTTATTAATGTTGGACGAAAAGTCTTAACCATAGGGGTGAAACATTTTCGCCCCTCCTGGCTTGTCTTAGCGTCTGCCCTTTGCATAATCTGCATAGGAAGATAAGTTTCAGGTTATTCAACAACAACAACTGGCATTTGCAAGGGCATAACCAGGGGGTGGTTATGGGGGTTGTAACCATACATGGGCACGGGGGGGTTGGAGATGGTTAACCCCCCCAAACTTTGAGAAGGGGGGTTTAACCCCCCCCCCACTCAGAAGTGGGGGGGGGGAAGAAAAGGTTAACCCCCCCAATTTCGGAAAATTGAAGAAAAAAATGTCCTTAAAATGACTTCTAAATTTCTCTAAACTTAAGTTTTGAGGTCAAAATGAATGTTTTAAGCAATAAAAAGCTCAAAAATGCTATAAAAAAAGGCTTTTTGACCTAAAATTAGCGTTTTTTACGTATTTTCCCTTTAAAATCGAAAAACGATATGGGTAAAATGCACTCCAGAAAAAAAATGATATGGGTATTTTGCGTTTCTCCGATTTTAACCACCCCCCCTAATTTCGGGTTTAACCCCCCCTCCCACTGCGGACCAACTTGCCCATGTATGGTTGTAACCCCCCTTTTGGTCTGGCAGAGGTAAAAATTTGGGAGTCCTAAGAGAACAATTTTAAAAAATTTTTTTGCGCTTCGCTCCGCTCAGCGCTCGACATTTATATACCTTTTTACAACTTTTTTCTAATGTGTGATGTTTAACGTGATGTTTCTAATGAATTTCCAAGACAATTTTTTAAAATTCGTTCATGCTGTCGCACGATTTTTAATGTTAAACTTTTTTAAACCGAAAACTTTTTCAAGTTAAACTAAAAAAAAACAATGTAAATAACAGCTAAAAGAATCACTTAGCGCGAAGCGCAAAAAATTTTACCCTTTTTTAACATCTTTTTTATGGTATTTTAAAAATTTGGAGTACAACCCCCTACAACCCCCCTTTCGAAAAATTTGTATGGAGTACAACCCTCCCCTTTCCGAAATCCTGGCTACGCCCCTGGGCATTTGATAAGTCCGTATCTGTTTTTCTATTAAAACATGCTCCTGAAAAAATTATTTTTTATATCTGAGACTATAATTTAAATCTTTCTATAATTGCTTGAAGTTTACATAAGTTTTTAAAAAATCTATTTTTTATAAATTTCTAAAAACACTCAATAAAACTCCTGCTCTTAATTAAATTTTTAACCAAAAAATTACGCATACAACTGTTTTGGCACACGGTAATTTTCGTGCACTCGCAGATAGTTTTCTCAAGCAGCGACTTTCTGTGCAATCTATATTTTTATTTTTGCAGAAGTGCAAGTTTTCATATTTTGACCAGAAACAAACAAATATGCGACTTTTTTAGTAGTATATCCACCATTTTTTGCTGGTTTACGGCCCTGCAATAAATTTTTTGCAGTACCTAAATGCTAAGATTTTCAAAGCATTCCTGCGTTTTTGCGCGTATTGTAAGTGTTACATATAATAATAATAAAAGAAAAAATACGAAGGAAAATAAAAACATAAATTAAAAAAATTACCAACGTTTTCAATGTAGAGTTGCCCCTTCGTTACATGAAAACTAATCACACCATATTATCATAGCTTTCCAACTAAGAAACGACGAGTATTTTACCTCATATTTTGTATTATCATTAATAATTATAATACTAATAATAAAATACAAGTTTCGTGGTATTGCATACGTCCTGCAGCATAAACAAACAATCGACTAGTGATTGCTTAACTTTTTAAGTTGTAAATAAATTCAGTTTTGCACAAGTTTATAATAGTTCTTCAATTCATTACTTAAAAGTAAATTTAACATTTGTTAACAATCATAACAGTAAAACTCTTTTAATATAAATTTTAAAAAAAGTTGCAGGAGCTAAATTTTTGACTTTTAATAAAAGACTAATTACAAATTTATCAGGGAAGAATTGGACTGGTAGTAAAAGTGTGATGTAATATGTAATGTGTGTGGAAAAATGTACTATAAAAATGTCATTTGGGTAAAACGAGTGTCAATGTTTTTAAGCAAAACAAAAATCGTGAAATAATAAAACGAACTTTTAGCTGAACTGAAACATTAGCCTTTATTTTTTACATCTAAAATACAAAATTATACAATAAACTCAAAATTTAAGTCACAAATATTCCACGTTAACTAACTTTGAAAAATAAATAAATATGATGAATCAAAAAATTAGCAATAGGATACATAAAACATAGTCTTCACAGTCTGTAGAAATTTAAAAAACACAACAATAATGTACTTAGGTAAAAATCATACATTTAGCACTACGCAACTATATTCAATGTTGGAAACATACTTAAAAGAAACAAATGGTGCAAAATATACTCAATAACTGATAAATTTAACGTTATAAAACATGTTTATAATGATGCCAAAAATATATAATATACCAAAGTATGTGCAATTACTATATAAAAAATTAAGTCAAAGTAGGTCATCACAATGAGCCTCTCCATTTAAATGGCACTCTCCATAGTAATGGCATGATAATCATTTAAGTTTGCGCGAATAAAAATGAAGAGAAAACCATTATAATAGCATTTAATATGTACTCACAAGTGTAATACTGTCTGGGCCGCATAAGTTTCTTTGGCCAGCACGGTTTTCTAGGGTTTTCCAGAGCTTTTGATGTTGCTTGGTACCCCATCCTTAAAGTGCAGTCTTCACTGCCTAATACCAATTCCTAATTCCCAATTCCTAATTCCAATTCCCAACTCCTAATACGGGTTCTGGTCCAATGTTCCACTTTCTGCTAATTCATCTAGACTACTGTTGCTAAGAATCCATACTAGCCTAACTTCATTGTGTTTAGCTAAAGTTCGCAAAGCAATCTCACAATCCAAAATTAATTGTGACGTGATTGATGGAGCATTTAGTGCTTTTAAGTTTTACTTAAAGCATGACTATCAAAGCAGATTTTAGTGTTTTGTACTTTGGTCAGTATATCACTGCTATTACAAGCCAAGATTCAATTTGTTTCTGTTTGAAACACTGTTGCATTTTTTCCCAGATGTATTGATTGATCTATATCCTGCTGGAAATGATATTGAACGCCTGCTCCAGGTTGCTCAGCTATTTCCAACCTATCAATGTAGCAGACTAGAGCATCTGCTAATAGGTTCTCTTTATTTTTATTCCAATCCATTTTTGTTTTTGACTCATAGTTTGAAATTTTTTCTTAAAGCTAAAAAACTTCTGTTGTCACTTTTGTGCTGCGTAAGAGGTATGGCTCCCAGTGCAATACTTTTTATTCTGGTATGTCCATAGGGGTATACCTCCATGGTTTCATTACTTTACTTTTACAAGCCTGTGGATGGCGGCCATTGCTTGTTGTTTCATAAACAAGTGAATATAGGTACAAGTCCTAGGAGGAATTCCATGGCTGCAGTAGTTGTTGTTCTCAATGGCTCCAGAAATGATTAAACCAGCTTGTCTCTGTACTTGACTAAGCATGTCTTTACCTTCTTTTAGTTCCATTCAAAACCACATTATAATAGCACAATAGCTTACCATTGGTCCGGTTTTATTATAGCAGTATATATCCAACTGGCTATTTTCGTGGAAAGTCCCTATGCTATTCCAACCGCTCTTCTACAATACCATAGAGTTGCTGTTTCTTTTCTTTGTTTTTGTATAACATGAGCTTTCCAACTTGTTTTGTTGTCTAAAGCTACCCCAATATATTTTACTTCTTTTGACAATTTCAGTTGTGTCCCATACAGGTAAGGTAGCCTACCGCTGGATTTTTTAATACACAGTTTTTGTTAAATGAAAATATTCTTTAAATTCAATTAAAGCACGAAATATTTTTTACAACTTTTAAGGCTCTTTATGTATTTGACAATAAAAAAGTACATTATTGCTACGTTCAGAATGTAAAATCTGAGATTGGTTAACAATTTTTATAGCATTTTATTGCTTCATTTTTATTTATTAAAAGCTACAGCAGCGAAAATTAATATTTTAACATGATCAAGTAACTAACATATTAACTAATTGTTTTTAATCGCATGCTTGCTCCAATTTTTGCTTGTATGCTTGCATATCTTAACGGGTGCTGCTGTCAATAGCGTTTAATTTAAGGATTTCATTAAATTTCCCAAAAAAATTCATTGTGTTTTCATATCATATTGTTTAAAGCAGACAAAACAGCAACATTAAACTTTTTGATTGACTTTAGGTCTGTTTATTTTTATGGCGTAGTAAACGCTGATGCAAACCGCGTCATGGGTCAAATGTTGAACTGGTTTTGGCGCAAATTTTATTCTTGGGCAGCGATCATGATTGTGTGTGTGTTTAAAACAAGCTTACATTGTCAAAACTAATTGACTTTTTTTAGATTGAAATTTTTTTTTAATTTTGAACTTAAACACGCTACTGGCTGCCTAAGTTGGTGTTACTGTAATATTTATCCTCTGCATGTGCATGCTAACATCAAGCATAGGTGGGCACAGGGAAAGGTTGGGGTTTATACCCAAAAAACTCAAAACTGTCACCACCTCCCTTCCTAAAGATTTGGGGTGAGAGTAACCCGGAAAGCCCTTCCTCGCCTTTAAAGTTTGGAGAGTCCCAGTACTAAAAACGCTAAAAATAGGATATTTGCGGTATAGTCAAAAAATTGTTTGGGACATCCCAGCCATCCCTCCTCCCAAAATTTAGGGTGTAGTCGGGTATACCCCGAAATCCGAGAGGTTGCCCACCTATGACATCAAGTGCTGTGGCGTCCACTAAATATTAATTTTCGCTGATAGCAAAAGTTTATAGTTATGAAAAGTATAAAAAAGGTTGAATTGTTTTTGGCTAAATAAAATATTAAAAATTTTTTTCTCACTTTTATGGTTTTTTAATATAACCAACATTTCACTAATTGAACTTACATTTTTAATATGGAAAATACAACATTTTAATAATGAGTATAAACTAATTTTGGGTTAATTTCCAATATTAATCGTTCATATTTTCTTGTTTATCTTACTAAATTATATTTATTTTAAACTAATTATTTAGTTTTTTCCTAAATTAAGACCACTTATAATCTTTTTAAGGATAACTTTTTACACGTTCTACAAAATCTGCCTTGAAAGCAGGTAGGAGGAAGTATGAAGGTAGGTAGGAAGCAGCAAAAATGTTTTGCAGGCCATTAGAAGGCTAGTTGGAGACAACTAAATCTGTCTCAGGAGCAAATAGGAAGCAAGTGTTACTGCCTCTTATGTTAAAGCATATACCTGCTAAGAAAGAGGACGCTAAAACTTTTTGGAGGCAGCTCAGATGCACGTAGTCGGCAGGCTGTAAGGCCAGTAGGAGGTAGCAAAATTTTGGATGGAGGCAGTTAGGCCCCAGCTGGATCGAGATTTTTAGATCCAGGCAGTCTGGATCAGATTGGAAGTTGATCCGGTCAGATCGGATCTGGTGAATCTTAGTTTAATTTTATTTGTAAATTTTTAAATTTTTGTCTGAAATAGCTTTAACTAATTAATAATGCTGGTATTTTAACATAAAATATACCAAATAAATAAATACATAATACATAATAACATAAAATGTTTTCTTACTATACTGATGGGTCTTCATAAACACTTACTTAGTTCTCATCTTAGTTTATTTTGTCACTTAATCTTGTTTGGGGGAGGTGAAATTCATCAGCACATGTTTGAAAGTAGTAGAATTAACAACCGTGTATAAATTTAGTTGAAGTTATATAGCCACATGTTGTTCCATTTTTCTTTGATAGTAAACTTTCTAGACAGAACATAAAAAAGCAGGCACTTAAGTGCATATCTTTTTATAGCCACATCAGCCAGTTATTTATATCCCACGATGAAGTAATCACCTGAACTGCCACATAAACTTTATAAGGCGACTATGAAACGCGCTAAAAAAGCTAATATGAACAGCCTGTAATTTTAAGCTGAAGTAGATGAAGCAGAATATAAAAATTTTATTAACTTATACATAATTACTATTTTAATTTGCACAAACAAATGTGAACTCAATGTTTTCTAGTGATTTAAAAACACGCAAGCAAACAAAAAATCCACAGTGCTGCCCATTGAAATCGATTGAAAATTAAGGATGCACTATGGATTAAAATGGATCAACCCAAAACTACTTGTCTCCAGCAGGTTTCAATTGGCGTTTCAGGCATAGGTCTTAAACGCCCTTGGTGCTGCACTCATCAGCGAGACCATCGAGCCTTACAAAACAAATATGTACAAAAATCAACAAACAACACATTATACAACTTAATATAAAAACAATTAAATAAATTAAACAAATTAAATTAAACCAAAATAAGACATGGCAGCATATAATCATCAATCGAAGTGGCAACATTGTTTTTGAATTTGATTTGAACTGGTGCAATATCAATATAATGGTGGTGGTGGTAGATTTCGAACTTTGCTTGGTTCAGTGGAATAGCTGCTTTCCCAACCAAATTGTACATTGCATTTTTGTCTCAACAACTGCAATTTTCTCTCCCTTTTTTCGCTTGATTTCTGTTTTTAATTTCTTATACTCAGGATAATGGGCTCTCTACAGATGATTTCACATTGGAGTTGTAGTGAACACTTTATTTGTTGAACCTCTTTTATACTGTCTAACATTGGCTGGCAAACAAAGTTGAAAAACAGCACATGTTTCATCTGAAGCTTTAACAGTAAAATGTCTCCAAATACTAACAACACTGCCATCTGACATATTTTAATATAACTAAATAAATGTAAAATTTTGTGTGGCACTTGAATTTTGAACTAATATATAATTCTTTGCTTTAAAAATCTCACAAATAAAAGTC
>JASAMX010003785.1:0-2500 GCA_030248175.1 Microlaimidae sp. YZB2_3 | reverse complement strand
TGATTTAAAAGTTTTACATGGTTACATATGCAGTATTATGTTTTCTTTTTTTAAAGACACTTGTTGCGCCATTTAATAACCTGAGGCAACCGCACATATATTTTTAAATATAATCCTACCAAAAACTTATTTTTAAACAATTTTTTTATGAGTTATTAAAGTGTGTCATTTCATGCATATTATAAAATTGTTTTCACTTCAGCGGTTTTAATTAAACCTCGGCTCTACCAAAGGATATGGCGCTGATGTAACGCAGTATGAAAGTATAAAAAATGATCTAGATTCCAAAATTTTTATATTAATTTTTAAAATTGTAGGATATAACTGACACCAGCGTAATTCAGGAGAACACACAAGCTATAGATATATAAGGTTATAAAAACTAAACAAAAAAAGCCCACATAAAAATTGTTGGAGCGATATTTTTAAGCAGTTTTTAAGTATTGCATACTTGAACTAATTTTCTGCATCTGTGACTGGGGGACACTTCAGGACCCCAAACCGCACAAAAGAGGCTTTGGCAATTCGGCAATTCAATTGTTAAAAACAATAAAGAAATGAATTCAATTATTAAAAAATCTGACTTGTGGCTTTTGTTTTTGTGACTATTTAGACAAAACATGATGAACTTGGCCTAATCCACAACCAATATAAATTAAAGTGGTACGAAAATTTCCATTATATTACCTTAAATCATTTTTAAAAAGATAGTTAGTTTTGATATTTTCAGACCCTGTATTGTTTAATCAGAATTACAACGCATTCAAGAATCCACCATAGGCATTTTTACACAGTGTGTTGTTTTTTTTTTATTTCTTTTCTTAACAGTTCTTGTTTTTCTGTATCTCCCTGCGGCTATAATGGGTGTTTTTTAGTACTGTCAAAAATGTTTAATTTTTTGAAGCATTTAAATCTGATCCATTTTCTAAGTATGCTTTAATAGCGTTTTTAAATTGTTTGAAACTAAGGTTTCAAAAATATTGCTTTGAAATATTTATTATGGATAGGTTTTGATGGACAACCAAAAAATTGTGGTTACATGCATACATAAACCGTTAATTAATACATACATGGTATGTATTAATTAACAATGCCAACATAATAACAACATGGTTTTTTCGCCACAGCGTTCACTAACTCCTGTATTAAATTTTAAGTGGATAAAAAGATAAAATAATAAATTTGGGCACAAATTTTAAGTGGGTTCAGTGTTTCACCACCCATCAAGAATGGACAGTTTGCCAGTGTATGGTTAGCTTGTGAATTAGCAATTCTTAACTAAAAATAAAGCCGGGTTGCCTTAATTGTAAAGGCAGCTTTTTACTTTTAAACCAACGCAATACGATGGCGTAGCAAGGATTATATTTTGGGGTAACTTGGAGCGAGAATACGTATCTCAAACAGTGTCATAAAGGCGGTAGCCCCTCAAAATGGTAGGCTTAAAAAGCAAGAAGTCTCAACAGAATTAAAACGCAGACTCCCTATGTCAGAGGACCAGGTGAGGAAAAAAGGCCATCAGAAAAAAATTTTTCATGTAAGGCAGTAAAACACACCACAAAACTTGTGATTTTAAGTTTATATTTTTGTAGATTGTAAGATCCGTATTTAATCAAAATAAAAATGAATTTACGCATGATGTCAAAAGGAAGAGTCGTGTATTAAGGAACTTTAAGGTGCATATCATAAAATTTAGAAAAAAAGTCAAATAATTTATGGATCAACAGTTTGCCTTTTTTGTCAAGGATTCCAAAGGTATAATTTTTCTCTTCTTAAATGTTTTTGTATTGAAAACACTAGAAAAACCTGATGACTTGTACCCAATTATTAAAACAATTTGATATATTTAATTTTAAAAAAATGAATAAAACTAGTTTGATGAAGGTTTTTGTATATACTTTGACATTGAAAGCATTGCTTGTTGACATGGATTTTGATGTTATATTACTCTTTGAATTCAACAAGATGTATTAAAACAAAAAACCTATTTTAACCTTCACATAAAACAATAAGGGCGGCCTACCCTTCCCCACTGTGACGCATTTTAAAAATTTGAAATTTAAAGATAAATATGAATAGGGGAAAAGTTTGATAAAGAAGTATGTAACAAACAAAAATCAAAACTAGATAAAATTAACAAACTGACAAACTAGGAATTATTAAATAAGGCTGTTTTTGAATATTAAGGCCTTTAAACACCAAATATTCCTTAATACAAATGTATTAAAATAAAAATATCAAAACGCAGGACTAAATATTTAAGGTTTTTTAGGCCGAACCAAGCCCAGAAAATTCGTTAAGCACTAAGTTCAGAATAAAATAACAATAGCACAATAAATCATTAAATACTGTACACCTAGCTGCATAACAAAATTTCGGATCCGCGCCGACTGAGTTCTTAAAGCCTCGCTTTATTTTTTGAGCTGATTTTCTGAATAATTAAAAAGTAGCTAATATTTTAAAAAAGCGATAAAAATAATTTTATAAAAAACTGCTAAAACTA
>JASAMX010003784.1:0-12179 GCA_030248175.1 Microlaimidae sp. YZB2_3 | reverse complement strand
TCCCATAAAAATATATCACTCGTAAATGGCGAAGAATTTATCCAACGCTTGCATTATTACTAATAAAATTTATATTGATTCATATATGAGCTTTGTCTTTGTTGTTTTTTTATTAAAAAAATTTATATCAATTTTAAACCACTTTTAAATATAAAATTCCTATAACTCCCTGAATGGACTACTCCTTTAATACAAAACCTATGTACCTTAAATTTAATAAAATATGTTAAACAATAAAATATATCACTCGTAAATGGCGAAGAATTCATCCAACGCTTGCATATTACTAATAAAATTTATATTGATTCATATATGAGCTTTGTCTTTGTTGTTTTTTATTAAAAAAATTTATATCAATTTTAAACCACTTCTAAATATAAAATTCCTATAACTCCCTGAATGGACTACTTTTATAATACAAAACCTATGTACCTTAAATTTAATATTTTGGCTTCTCCAGACAGACCAATCCTATAACATTTATAAATAAATTTCAATTTAATCGGTTTAGTAACAAAAAAGTTGTATGACCCAGACGTTATAGGGTTTCGATTTGTGACAGTGCTCTTTTAAACGTGTAGAGTAAAATTAAAACTTTTAAACGAGCATAATCTTAAAAAACAAATCGATACTTTGGATTTTGTGTTTGTGTGTTTTTGTTTTTGTGTTTTTGTTTCTTCTCTGCGTGCTTCTGTTTTTTGGTTGTCCCAGTTGTATGCCCAACGTTATAGGGTTCCGTCTGTGCGTGCTCTTTAACGTGAAGATACTTTTATAATCTTAAAAAACAAATCGATACTTTGGATTTTCGGTAATATGTAGTTTAAAAAACTGAATTCACAAATACACATATTTGAATAATTAATACATGTAGTATCAAAAAATCTTTCTAGCAAAATATGTGTTGCATATATGGCATATGACATATATTATATAACAGGGCTCTGAGTAAATTTAAAAAAAAATCTTGTAAATATTTTAAAACAAGTTTTGTTGTCGTTGTAATAACGAGAACAATAAATCTGTTGGTACCAGTTTAGTAGGATGACTTACCTTACGCTTTTTCAAGTGGAATAGAGAGAAGCTTTTTTGTTATAGCATAATTTATCGGAAGGATTCCTATTGGAAAACAGCCTGTTCGTCTGACATTTTGGAAAACGGCAACCACTATTCCAGAGAAGGTTGCATGCTTCAAAATTTTATAAAAACCGTTATCAGAAAATGTAATTGCATGCCTTATGGCTACATTTTGGTAGTGTTTTATATTTTGCTTTCTTTTTTTAATTACATCTTTAAAAAAACTCGCCGATGAAGTTACAATTTAGTATAACAAAGAATGCATAAGAGTAGAGAATATCCGACTGTGTGTTAACCAATTGTTTAAATTATACGTTAAGGCAATCCACATGTAGATTTTTTACCATTAGAAATAAAAATTTGTGAACGCAAAACTCCTAGATGAAATTTTTCTATATAATGCACTGTCGAATAATTCAAATTAGTCGAAATATTCCACGTTTTAAAATATGAAATAATTTATACGTCCGATGCAACAAAAAACCTAGAATATTTTACAATATTACGTGTAAAAAACCTCCTCTGAGGATTTTTCGGTTGCAATTTTTTTACAGTTCGAACTTTGCAAAGTAAAAAATTGTAAACGCAAATTTTCTGCATAATACTATAGAAAAATTTAAATTATACAGAATATTTTATGTTTTAACATTTAAAATAATTTACACGGATTCTACAAAAAAATTTTAAATATTCGACAATATTACACAAGATTACGTAAAAAAACCTCATCAAAGAGTTTTACGTTTGCAGTTTTTTGTTTTCAAATTCGCGGTTAACGTGTAAAATAATCTACAGTGTTACGTAGAAAAATTATCATGGAGGTTATTCACAAGCTGTAAATTATTCCACAGGTCGTATTAGATTTTTTACATGATAAAAAATCAAAAGGGTGGAATAATCTACGTATATTCAGAACAACTGTTTAACACACAGTCGGAAATTCTTCACTCTTATGCATTCATAATGTAATTAACTTAATTTTGACAAATAATAGCTGCTGTTTCGCTTTACAAAAAGCGTTATTATGTGCTCCATATCTAGATTTAAAATCTACATGTAACAATTTAGGAAATTTGAAGCCAAAAATAAGAAAAGTGAAGTTTTGTCAAAAGAACGCCAACACTGGGCCTAAACCTTAAGCTAAGTCGATTCCTATTCAAAATTTCAAGTG
Source organism: Microlaimidae sp. YZB2_3 (assembly GCA_030248175.1). Taxonomy (NCBI): domain Eukaryota; kingdom Metazoa; phylum Nematoda; class Chromadorea; order Desmodorida; family Microlaimidae; species Microlaimidae sp. YZB2_3. Next base: position 9,934 of record JASAMX010003784.1, on the reverse strand, counting down.
CTCACATATAAACTTCCCAGTTATAATTTCAAACTAGATTAAAGAGTCTTATGGCGCCAAGTTTTTTGTACTTTTAAGTTTTAACTATATCAGAATGTGTTACAAATAGCGCAAAATATACGTACTTGATACTTTTTTTTTAAAGCACCAATTTTATACAAAATGAACACGAGTCACGTTAAATTTGGACTGAATTTGTAGCAAACTGCAAGGTAAGGGCGTTAGAAAACGTTTTTAAAAGCGTTATATGAGGAATTAGATATAGAAAAATCGTTTACATAGCTTTCTTTATTCAATATGAAGACCTTAGCCAATGAGTGAAACCAAGAATGTCATTCTTGCTGAAACTAAGCTAGTTGTTATAAATTAATGTCATAAAATATGAACTACTGAAAAACGCAAATTAAATAAAAAGAAATGCATTGAAAGTGGATGAAAACGACAAAACATGAGAAGGGAAGTCATGTTCATATGCTGAGTCTAATGTTTTAATTTATTGAATTTGAGGTGAAAGAGTTTAGTTTTGATTATTAAACTCAAATTAAAATTTTTTGAATAACTAAAGAAATTACAAATATGGAACCGCAATTTGAAGTCTTTAAACGTAAGTCAAAATCTAAGTCTATGCCTAAGCTGTAGTTTCTTGCTTAGAAGTTCAAGTTCCTATAACGTTTCGAGGTTATGGGTCCAACTTATACCCGCTTACACTTTAAAAAAATTATGTTATACAAACACTTTATTAGACGCTTTTGGTAAAACCAAGAATACAAGAGATATATAATACAAGAGAATGTCCGACTGTACACTAAATTTTTGACCAAAATTTTGCGAGAAAATTCGCACTTTCGAATTCATGTGCGACTTTTCTTGCAAAAATCCGCTTTTTCTGCTAGTTTTCCCGCGCTGCGAGTTTTAGCACAGTGATTGTTTTCTTGCAGTGGGGACTGTGACTTCTTTCGCACTCTATACTGCTTTATTTGCACTGCGGTTATTTTTGCACTGCGAGTCTGGCTGCACAACAAAAAAAAAATAAAAACAAAGCGGAGCGAAAATTTTGTGTTTAAATGAGTAAAAATCGTTTTTTTTTACCTTAAGATGTTTAAACTTTTTAGTTTTAATGAAATAAAGTAACTCTCCAACGTTTTAAAATTAAATAAAACAAGTTTCGATGTTTACTTTATTTAAAATGATCACCAGCGTCTGTATTTTTTTGTTATGCAGTTAAACTCGCAGTGCTAAAATAATCGTAGTGCGAATAAGAGTTGGTTCATACTTATGTAAAAACGTCCTTTGGACTTTGTCCAAAGGACAAACACAGCGCATAAATGTATGTAAAAACGTCCTTTGAACTTTGTTCAAAGGACGTTTTTACATAAGTATGAACCAACCCTAAAGCAGTATTGAGTGCAAAAGAAGTCGCAATCCCCACTGCGAGAAAACTAACACTGTGTTAAAAATCGCAACGCGGGAAAACCAGCAGAAAATGGCGAATTTTTGCGAGAAAAGTCGCACACGAATTTAAAAGTGCGACTTATTTCGCAAAATTTTGGTCAAAAGTTTAGTGTACAGTCGGACATTCTCTTGTGTTATATATTCTTAATAAAAACCAAACAAAAAAATCACAATAAGGCAGGTTTGCAATTTAATTACTGCAATGTAATGGCTCCTACCATTGACAAACTTTCCAATACAAATCCAAAAAAGTTGTAAAACACTACTTAGGATACAAAATATGAAAACTGTAGCGTTGCTGTACAGCTAACTTGTGTCAAATGTCAGTATAAAAACCCCATTTTACTTAATTAAGTTTAAGACATAAAAGAAAAAAATTAACACGAAATGAATTATCAATGCAAATAGGATTTAACGTAAATTTTGATTTTATTGCTTGAAAAAAAAACACAAAAAGCACCGTTGTTTATATAATTAGTTACAGTAGATTTTAGAGCAACCAAATTCAGGAAAACATTGATACAAAAAGTGTGTTTTTGTAGTTGGTTTTGGAACTTGATTTCTTATTTATAATGAAACGCCTACATCATTTTGTTCCTTTTCGAAGCATTTGCTACTGTAATTTTTTCACCAATGTAGCTGCTATAGGATTTACCTAATGGTAAGATAAGAAATAGATCAGTTTTGTTGTTTACGGTTTCAAATCATTCTGAAAATATGAGATTAATGAAATTATATTATTTTTTAGTTTGCAGCTAGGTTCAGAATATGGAATTTGGTATATTCAAAATCTATTACTATTGTATTGCTCAGAGTGTTTGTTTTTTCATATTTTTAGTTGAGCAAAAGTATATAATATAATAATAAATAAAAAATATGTGACTTCATATATTGGTTAGGCACATTAACAACGCTGACTAAGGTGCACCCCAATTAGCGTGTGCCCTACCAGGGCCCTGAATGGCCTAAATTAAAAGTCACTTCATTGTAAATCAGTTCACATAAAATTATTTTATAAATTACTAGTTTTTATTAAAAATAAACAAATAAACGCCTTTTAATTTTATTATTATTTATAAAATTCACGTCTTTTTTTAATTAAAATTTAAATAGTCACAGTTTTTGTACGACAAAATAACGAAACAGTTTTTTTTAAGAAAACTTGATTTTTTTTCTAATAAAGCCAGCCCTGATTAGGACCTTCAATGGCCCTAGTTATGGCACCAATAAAGGCGCGCCGTAATTAGGGCCATTAAAGGTCCTACATAGGGCTTGCTCTAATTAGGGACATTGGGGGCCCTAACAATTGCGCGTCTTAAATAGGGGTTGCTTTAGTTAAGAAAGTAGGTGTGTAAGCATTATATGAAGCCACATATTTTCCTTTTATTTTTCCGTTATATTTTTTTGATTAAAATAGGCTTACAAACTCGGCGCATTTTTAATACATAGCTTTTGAGCCTTTCCGTTTTTTCAACCAAATAAACAAAAAATATTTTTTAAATTAAATTGGTCTTTTAGTTTTATTTAAAAAAAAAGGTAACGTTTTCTGAATTAAAGCAAAAAAATATAAATGATCTCGAATTAATCACAATTGCCAAAAAAAACTTTTAATTTGAAAACTGAAGATAGTAAAACTTTTTGAATATAATTTTATACGATTCGAATGTACACTTAGGGAGTACATTTTACATATTTTGGGGTATTTATACGAATTTGCACCAAGCCTTGCTCGAAAGCCATCCTGAAGTGGCCAACGCCAGTGGTTGTCGCCCAGCATGTCAGGAAAACTACTACGTAACAGCTGCTCAGTATGTAATCAAAAAAATTCCGTGAAGGTGAAATTTGCTGAGTACACTGTTCCCTACGCTATAAAACGAGTCGTTCTGCACATAGCCGCTAGAAATAAAACAGCGCGGTTTTACAGCGTACGGCGTTTTGTAATAAAATGCCTTTTCACGCTCACGGACTATTACGGATCGAAAATAGACAGCTAGGGAAATCCATTATTTAGAATTTTTAACTTTATTTCACGATAATGTATTCAACAAGGTTAATTATATTTTTAACTTTTAACCGCTGCACTTTTTACTTTTTGAATATATTATTTTAATTTGTGTATTTAAAAATTTATATTTCTATCACCGTGTAAAGCTGCACAGTGAATCTCTTATTGTATTGCTTAAATACATAGAATTTTTTTTTCAATCCTGAAAACTAAATATTTAAAGGTGCGGTGCGGAGTCAAACTTTTTTTTGATTTTGATATTTTTGTGAAAACCTTACCCCTGTCCCCATAAGCCCACAAAAATTTTTTCAACAAAATATCTCCCGTGGTTTTGGAGTTATGACCCTCCAGGGGCCTATTTCATAAAAATTGCCTGTAATTAATTTACAGCTGTAAATTAATAAACGCATATTTTTTTATTGTATTTTTAATTAAAAACTATATTAAAAAAATTGCGTTTAGAATTTAAAAAATTACATGTCTGTAAATTCCGTAAATTCCACAATTACGTACGTATTTTTTAATTAATAAAATAAGAAGAAATTAAATGCGTTTATTAATTTACAATTACATAAATCTTTATGAAATAGGCCCCAGGCGTTTTTCGACAAATCTGTACGTGAAAAATTGCTCAATGCCTATAACGATTTAAGTTACAAATCATATACTCAAAGAAAGCCAATACTTTCTACTTTAATTTGATACCTTGATCGTTAAGATTATTGCAGTATTTGTTGAAACATTGTGTTTCCCGTACAAAAAACTCTGACCTTGCGACCTATAGACACGTTATCACTTATCACTTTTGACTACGTTGAAACAGGTCTTAGCGTTCAATTTTTTCATTCGACTTTATTTTTTTATAATGGTTTTATTATTGTTTTTTAAGTATGAATAAGCAGCCCCAGAAGCGGTTGATAATTTTTTATGTGGTCTAAAATAATTACTTAAACATTTTTATCGCTGCTGTGTTTTTTAACTAATATCAAAAATATATATTAAAGGAAAAATGAGACACTTAAAACAAACTGCTTGAAAAAAAGGTCTCATATAAATGGGGTCCCATATGATAAGTCCCATTTAAATGGGATCCCATTTATATGGGACCTTTTTTTGAAGCAGTTTGTTCTAAGTGTCGCATTTTTCCTTTATTATATATTTTTGCTAATATATTATGGAGAATCACGACAGTTAATTCAATGTACACAAAGGTCTTCAAAAGATATAAAAATAATTTGTATATGACTTTGGCTAACAAAAAAAAAGATCATAATACATGAAAATAACAATTAAACATAAAGCATTTATTCAAAATAAGCAGCTGGTTGTAAATACTTAGTTCTTTTTCATTTTTTCCGGTTTTATACAAATTATTTTCAATTCTTCTCGAAACCTTTGTGTACATTGAATTAACTGTCGTGATTCTCCATAAAACAAATTAAAGAAGAAATAACTGCAACGCGCCATTTAGTTATTTGAAAGAAGCAATAAGGTTGAAATGACAAGCTGTTTATTTTCGATACGGACCCCTTTGGAACGCTGAAATAGGGATACGCATGAATAAAAAATACAAGGAAAATGTCCGATCCTTGTATCAACAGCTGCCCAAAATATACCCCTTGATAGATATAAAACCCCCAACGAACGAATTGTTTACTGCACTTTTTACTCCTTTGGATGATTTTTGTGGAGTCTTCTTTTGTTACTTTCTAAAGCCTCAAATGGTTGTGTTACCTGACCCGCTTTTGAACGCACCTAAATTTTTCTATGTTTTGTATACATATTTACTTTATACTGTATACTTTTCTATGTACTGTATCTATGTTCTGAACTTAGCGCTTAAAAATGTTGAAAACTTGGACCGAAACAGCTAACGCTCCAAGTCACAAGATCTGTTTTTGTAGTAAAAAACAAGTAGTATTTGCATTTTTTAGCTTTAAATAAGCATTTATAGCATAAGACTTTTGCTCGGTTTCATACTCCGCCGAAAGTGTCCATTTTGAAAAACCTTAAGGTTGGTTCAATCGTTCCTACCCTCCAATATCATGCTTCGGAGCTCCGGCAATTTAAAGCGAAAGAAGCTCCGCAGCTTAAATAAGCAATTTCGAGCTTGGTTAAGCTTAAAATATGTTTTAAGTTGTTCTATCCGCCTTTTTTTGATTTTATCGTTTTAATCATTTTTGGAAAAAAAATTTAGTTTACAAAAAAATTTCCACAAAATAAACTGTGGCATTAGTCTTTAATTATTCATAAAATTAAAATTAAAATAGGGTAAAGCTCTGGAGCTCCATAGGTCCAAGGGTTGCTCCGAAGCCGAATTCTGGAGCCGAGATCCGGAGCTCGCAGCTCTGGTGAATATCGCTAGTTGACACTCTTAGTTTTAAATAATATTAATTTCGGGTCCGTTAACGCTATATCCGATTTATCAGGCACAAGATTTATATTTATCATCAATTTATCCATGTGAAAACTATGAACACTGTACTTTATTGTACAATGAAACCAAACTATTCAATGGTGTTAATAAGAGTAAGTTTTATATATGTGGTTTGTGTGATTTTATAAACATTTTAATCCGAATATTTAAAAAAAATTCAATTAAAACTTATTTGGCTAAGTAGTTCTATTTTATAGAAATACAAAACAAAAAAATCAAATGTTATGGTTTTTTTTTATTTTAAACATATTTTTTAAAAATATATTAATAGTTAAGATGCCCTAATTAGAAGGAAACTGATAATTTATTTATTTTTGATTTGTTTAGTTTCTTTAGTATATTTTTTTTGAAATTCTTATCACCAAAACTTCCCGTAAAACGGTTTTAGGCTATTCATAGTCAAAAGAAAAATCATTGTTTAGAGTGATGTTTTTTGAACATAAAATAAATTGTTTCAACTTGAAATTTCACAGCAAATTTAAAGCCTTCAAACAGCAGGAATTCAGCCATATTTTGGCGGGGAAAAATTTGTTGTTCATTAGGAAGTTGTTTATGTGCACGTAAAAAGATAATTTTTAATATAACATGATATGAACATGAACATGATACTTCATTAAATATCTAGTACTAAAAGTTTAAATCAGTTCGAAGACAAAAAATCAACTTAGGAAATCCGAAACCCCCTTTGGTGAAAATGGGTTGTCCATCCTAAAAATCTCCTTGTTACTTTTTTTCAAAAATTTAACCTCTCTATGACATTTCCCAGACTGTAAGCTTTTTAATGATACCTCGTTTAGCCCAATCCGTTTTGTGAATTTTTGAAGTTCTCTCTTAGGTTAAAATGAGTTGTCCAGCATAAAGATGTCCATGTTAGACCTGTTTTAGTTTTAACTGTCTCACAAAAATCAACAAAATATTTAGCTGTTCATTGATATACCATTTAGCTCAATTCTTTTTTGAGAAAAAAGGTCCACCTCTTTTTAGTGAAAAAGAATTGTCCAGCATAAAGATGTAAATGTTGATCTTTTTTTCAACAAATATTATATTCTGACTTTTCATTGACTAATAACTTTTACCAATAGGTTTTAGTGAATTCAAAAACAAAAAAAAATTTGAGTTCCAAGATCCCATAGGGTCCCTTTGATGAAAATGCATTGTATAGTATAAAAATGTCCATGTAAAATTTTCCGAAAGTTTTTCGAAAACCCCTTATGACACTTCCTGGGCTATGAGCTTTCCAATGATACCTCATTCAATTGAATTCGTTAGGTGGTTGGGAAGGAGTTAGGGAACAAACACACACACACACATATAGACATTACCTCTATTTATATATAGATTCATAAAGCATATACATTTAAAGTAAAGAAAACTCTCAAACAGCAGTTATTGATTTTATCTTCAGCAGAACAACTTTCCCAATTGAAGGATGGTTTACAGTACTACAGAAAAATTATTGACAAATATGTGGAACTGATTTTGGAGTGGGTTGCTCTTAAAAACACATGGATACATGACCATACACCGATAGAGGATGTAACTCTTCTTGCTCAATACATTTTATTCGTGTATTATCCAGCACTAAAGGTAAATATTGTTAGATTCAATTTTGTCTTTATCATTATATTCTGATGATAATTCCTCGTAAACCAAAAGTTCTTTAGTTTGTCCAAGCTTTACAGACTCAAAATAGACCAAAGACAATAAAAACTGGACTTCATTGTTAATACTGTTCGTTTGCTGGACGGGCTTAATTTCTTTGATTCTTTTTCTTCATGAACATTTTTTTTAGAAAACCATCAAAATCTGTACAATGACGCATTATAAAAAAATTTCACTAAGGAAAACAATAAGGTGTAACTATAGGTTAATATTTACAAAAAATTACCAACAAATACTCGCTTTTGAAAAACTTATTAGGCAGTTAGAGAAGGTTTGTAAAGGGTTTGTAAAGTATAAGTATAAAGAGCCCTTGGAGCCGTCGGAAAAATTTTTGAACTTGGAGCCACGAATAATAAGACAAAGGGATTTATATGTTTTTTCCAAATCAGAATATACTGATTGAAAACAACAAAATTCATTAAAAAAAAACATTTATATAATTTATACAGAAACTATATGTGAACACACTTTTAATACTAAATTTAATTTTTTTGTTGCAGAAAAATAAACAACATGTACTGCGCACCGATAAAACGACAAAATTGTATTTTCATCCATACAAACGGGCTATTGACGCATCGTAGTTAAACCGCTCATCATGTGAGTGTATAGGGCACTCAGCACGATATTTATTGTAATTAAACGATGATGTGCGGTTTTGTAGTAATTACCAAGCTGGATGCCGGCTAATCCTACCGGCGCGTGGCGCTCCCGCGGCACCGACGCTTATTATTATTTTTTAATAAATAAAACTTTGAATTAATTTTGTCATCAGTAATGCAAAAATTAAAAAAAGTACTCTGTTGTTTTCGCCGATTTCCGCGCGGTCGAAGCAGATGGCGCTGGGAACTGGTTCTGTTTCTGCCACCAATTAAAATCGGTCTGCTGTTTTTGTGCGGTTTTTATGAGGGGATGTTAGTTGTCTGCTCTGTACAATCCTTATTGTTGCCAAAAGGTTGTTATTGTGCGGTTGGGAGTTTTTATTGTCTATTTTTCAAATTTTTTATTTTGATCAATAAATCGATAACAAAGACCTAAATCAAAAAAGTGCTTCCTAAGAAAGTTGCGTAATTCCTTCTTCTTTCTTATGAGCCCATGTTTATTTTTGATCAATCAGTAACGAATGAGGAATATCGCTTTTAAGGATGGAGCGTTGGAATAATAATAATAATAATAAGAAGAAGAAGAAGAAGAAGGTTCTGAATTTCAAAATTTACCCACGTTCTCTAATAATGGTTGGCGCGGCACCATGGGGCTAAATCGCCCCGTGGCGCTCCCGCGCCACCCATGATGAAGAGATGAGCGGTTTAACTACGATGTATTTATAGTTTAATTTCTTGATTTAATAGAAAATGTTTTGTATATAGCTTCCACCCTGCTTCCCATCTGAATTTGAGGCAGTTTTAGCTGCCTCCTATACTTGCCTCCTAACCTGTATATATACTTCAACATAGGAGGTAGAGCCACCTGCCTCCTACCTGCCTCCACCTTGCCTCTTACCTGCCTCTAAAGCAGTTTTTCCTACCTCCTATTTGCTTCCACCCTGCCTCCCAATTGCCTTAGAGCCAGTTTTATCTACCTCCTACCTGCCTCCAATCTTCCAAAGGCAAGTTTAAGAGCCGTACTTACCCGGTATTTTACTTTTATAATAAAACGGCTTTGTTTCATTCTTTGTTGTATACAAACGTTTTTTTAAGGTTATAGCGATTTTGATATTTTTTTAAAGACTGCTATGAGCAAAAATGTTTTATATGTGAACTAACGTCCTATATTAAAAGTCGTGTGAACTTGAAAATTCATTACAATAGACCTAGTTTAAAAAAACCGTCCAAATAACTAAGTCATCAAGTAAATGATAATATAATAACGACAATATGTATAATATGGAACTTAATATGTACAAATTGCAAAACGCATTGGTCCTGACAACAAAGTCAATAAATGTGTGACATCCGTTTATCACGCGGTTGGAACCTGGGATACGAATGGCTTATTTAACATGAATGGCAAAACCTTATGGACTACAATACCTATGAACTATGTTTGGTTTTAATTATTAAGGTTTGAAGTAATACAATCTTGTTTTTAGCAATTTTTAACTCAATTCACCAATGCAGAAAGTCTCATTTCGGAAACTTTAACTAATTTACACCGTTTGAATGAACCATTTTATGAAGAATTTAAAGAGCTGGATGAATGCATACAGCTGCACCAATTGTACTTCTTAGATATTCGTCTGGCCAATGTGACAAGTAAGCTTTTTTTGCAGTAATACAACAAATCGTCGTGAGCGACTATGAGCGACTATGACACAAGAGTCAAATGCTATAAAATTACCTTAACTTTGACTCATTATGTTCATAATATTTATGTATTAT